>JAZBGW010000086.1:15531-43195 GCA_037464815.1 Mylabris variabilis
GAAATATATCTGTATATACCAACCTGACGACTTTATAATTACTAGATTTTAATGGGTACAATTAGGGAATTTAGTGTTGTTAGGTTCGTGTCAAAATTCAACTACTTGGTGGACCGTGTATATCTATAGATAAACTAGATCTATGTCTATAAGTTCATAATGTATGAAAAAATTCTAATTCTTAACCGAATATTTACGGAAAAAAAACATATTAATAATTAAAAAAAATAATTTTCCTGCAAATTTTCAAATCTTGAACAACACACGCCATTTTGGTGAAAAACTATTAATAAACTGTCAAAATTCGGTGGCGCCCTCATTCTTATTTACAGTGTTTTGTTACGCCACTGCTATCTTTGATTAACAAATTAACAAACATTTTATCTACAATTTTCTCCATTATTATAATATTTTATTTAAAAACAATATCTATATTACAATTATATAATAGTTTATTATTGATGATTACAATAAATTGCATAATATTATAAATAATCGATTATTTTTCTAGAATTCTCTAGTATCGGCAATTGTTTAATTATTTAAATTAAGCGGCAATTTATACATTTGCATCTAATTGGTTGTTATGTATTCACTAACCGATCAACCAATCAGGATTAAGGACATCAATGTTATTATGTTGGTAATCGTGATCGCTTGGCTTTTTCAACGGTATATAATTTTTGACAGATCGAAGAAAAGAACGAAAAAAATAAAATAAAAATAAAGTGACAACCCCAACAAAAAATTAGTTTATTTACCCTAAAATTTTTGTTATAGTTGTGAATAATAACAAAATTTAAAAATTAAATGTTAACAATAATAATAAAAACAACAACACGATTGAAAGTATGTAAACGATTGATAAATATTGGAGAGAATTAGTGAGAATGGCTGGTATCCGTGAGATAGATAAACAATTATTTCCAATAAAAAATATAAATCAGGTGATACAATTATTTAAAAATCAATTAGAGGATGTACGAAACGAACCAGATTTGGCGTTATTATCAATTGTTGCTGGTGCTGTTGAGAATTCGTTAACATGCCGTACCAATGTTGATAATATAAAGATTTGCGAACCAGTTGAACCGACAAGTTTACCAATTATTGAATTGCATATAATTGAAACGTTGTATGTAAAATTCCATACAATTATCAAAAATTCAGCAATTGATTATATTAATAATAATCGTACAACAACAACTGTACAGTATGCAACAAGAGAGATTGTTAAAAAAGTATCGGATATTATATGGAATTCGTTAACACGTAGTTATTATAAAGATCGTGCCCATTTACAGAGCCTTTACAGTTATTTAACTGGCAATAAATTGGATTGTTTTGGTGTTGCATTTGCTGTTGTTGCTGGTTGTCAAGTATTAGGCTATAATGATGTACATTTAGCATTATCAGAGGATCATGCATGGGTGATATTTGGTAAGAATGGACAAGAAACAGCTGAAGTTACATGGCATGGTAAAGGTAATGAAGATAAACGTGGTCAAGAGATTGGCAAAGGTGTTTCATTAAAATCATGGTTATATGTTAATAATAAACCGGTAATATGTACAAGACATATGGAAGTTGCTGCATTAGTATCAGCAATTAATCCAAGTTTAAATGCAACACATGATGCCTATGAAGTGGCATTATTACAACAAGAATTATTATGGTTATTATATGATTTAGGACATTTGAAAAAATATCCAATGGCTATTGGGAATTTAGGGGATCTTGAAGAGATTGCACCGAAAGAAGGACGGTAAATATTACTATTAAAATATGTAATAATAATAATAATAATATAATTAATTAAAATTTTATTATTTAGAATACCGTGTAGTGTACTATTCGAACAAGCCATATCTTCAGCACGTACCTATTATAATAATCAACACGTATATCCTTACACTTATCAGGGAGGTTACTTTTATCGTAACAAAATGTACAAAGAAGCATTTGAAAGTTGGGCAAATGCTAGTGATGTTATAAGATTGTAAGTATTATTATTATTTTTTTAATCATAAATAATTTTATCTATGACTTATACTATACAGGACTGTTTTTTCTAAACATGGTCAATTCTTATGAAATTCGTACTAGCCGACGAGCAATTCAAAAAATATTTCAAGGATTTCTAGGGGCAGCCCTGGAAACCATTTTAGCAAAATTAGAGCCTCATAGCTTATTTAGAAGTTGGTCAAAAAACGATCGTTTTTGGACAATGTCGCAATTTTCACAAACTGGCAAAGCACGCAAAATTACTAAGAATGATTCGTAGACTTTCCCAACAGTGATTTTTTTCGTTTTTGTCCATTTCATTCTAGAAAAAATGCGAAAGATTTTCACCTGTTGCAGAATAAAAGGGAAAAAATCACTCTCGCGAATTTCTTGATCGTTTTGTTCTTTTTTGAAAATGGCGACCTTGTCCAAAACGAGGGTTTTTAACCAACTTCCAAATGAGCTACAAGGTTCTAATTTTGATAAAATGATCGCTAGGCACGCTCCTATAAATCGTTCAAATATTTTCCAAATCGCTCGCTAATAGGAGAATTAACCACTTTTAAAAAAAATACACTGTATAAAGTGTCTATTATACGTGTGCTTTTTGCAATATAATGTCCGATATTATTTCCTCTTATTTTCTGATTGGCTTACGAGAGAAAATAATCGTTCATTATTCCCTCTCGTAAGCGAATCAGAAAATAGAATTTTTCATTATTTTTCTCCAATGTTAAAAAAAACCGTGGCAATTAGAAAAATTAATTAAGCAACAGGTTTAATAAGAACTTCTAAAGAGTCCATTTTCTGTGCGATTTTGAATCATAGTTGCTGTAAAATGTAAGGATGCCATGGTAACGACAAAAATAAATAACGACAGATTTAAAAAAAAAAATGCTTAGATGTAAGAATATATATTTACAATGAAAAGTGACCAAGAAAACGATTTTAGTACTACATCTTGTTTTTAAACTAGGAGGAGTCATGATTAAAGTCGGGTTTACACAGAAAAAGTCACTAGATCGTTTTGGCGGTAAATTTAGCCGCCTTGTTGAAAACTGAGTTTTATAATTAATAATATTAAAATGCTCTTAAAACAACAAAATCCAATGTCTTTTTCATTTATTATTCTTTTATTAACAATAAAGAGTACGAATATGTTGTTCCTTCTTTATTGGTGTTATACATGAAATAGCAAGTGATTCTTGGTTGTAGTTTATCATCTTAGTAATTATTATAATTCAATTGATTAATTAAAGTTTATAAAAACTCATACCTTGTCAATTAATTAATTAGGTAGGTATATAATTAAAGTTTGTTTTTATAGGACTAACTGTATGAATATCAAAATCCTCGAGTCATTGGGTTGTGTAAATTTGCCTTTAAAATAACCAATAAGAAGTTTTAGGCGCGCAAAATTTAAATCACTTCTCCTAGTTTAAAAACAGGGTATAGGTAATAGTTTTTGACATATGAAAAAAACAATGGTAACGACTAAAAAAATAAATAAAAAGAGACAGTTTTAACAAATAGTTGTAAAGTGTCTGTTTTTTTGTACGATTTTATAATCGAAAATGATTAAGAATGGGTAAATATTTTTGTACACCACCAGTACCTGTACATTTAGAAATAAGGCGTAGATAAAGTTATAGCATACAACTCGCTATAATGTGTGCTATTATTATCTCGAATGATTACAACACTCGCTCGCTCCGTTCGTACGATAATAATAGCACTCATTATAGTGTCGTTGTATAATAATATACTATAAAATAATATTTCTTTTTATTATATATTTTTTTTTAATTATAGATACAATTATTCTCGTGATGATGAAGAGATTTATAAAGAATTTTTAGAAATAGCAAACGAATTAATACCTCATATAATGAAAGTAGAAAGCTCAGGTTTTAGTGCAAATACAATATTAAAACAACCACAATGTTTTGCTAATTTATTACGTTTTTATGATGGTATTTGTCAATGGGAGGAAGGTAGTGCAACACCTGTATTACATATAGGTTGGGCAAAACCATTAGTTAATACAATATCAAAATTTGATGCTGATGTACGTGCACAAGTTGATATTATTTGTGATAATGGTGATGATTTAAGAACATTAATTACAACAAAACGACCGAATGGTGGTTATTTTAATAATAACAATAATAATAATAACAATAATAATGTTGATGATTTATTGAATTCATTAAAAGAACAAACCGGTAGTTATCATCCAAGTATTGAAGCATTAACAGCAGCATGTTCGGAGAAAATTTTAAATCCTGATTATTTATTACAAGGTGATGGTTCACCATTTGTTGGTGGTGATGATGATGATGATGATGATGATGATGATGAAATCATAACAACAACAACAATCAATGATAACGATAATAAATTATTACATATTGATGATAATGATGTGAATAAAGAAGAAATTGAACCGTCTACATCGAAACATGAAGAGAAAGAAAATGAAAATAATCATAAAGAAAACCAACAACAACAAGAAATTGAAGAAGATAAAATAAAAATTGATAAAGATGATGATATAAAAAATAATAAACGACCGACAATCATATTACACAGTCATAAGATGAAAGAATTAAAAGATTTATTATTAGCTGAAAAATTAAATACACATGCAATATCATTACATTTAACAGCACAATCACAAGTACAAGTTGGTAAAAAAGGACGTAATAATGATAATAATAATAGTGATATTGGGAATAATTTAAGACCAAAACGAGCTAGACGTGAATAAAAATTAAAAAAGGAAAATAAAAAGGTAAATTATTGTACTTAATAATTATAATAAGGGCATTATCGATTTAATTATTGCCAAAATTATTATTAAAACTATTCGGACTTGCCATTTAAAAATTAAAAAAAATAATTAGATAATGCACGGAAAATTTGAAACATCAGTATTACGGTCAAATCGAACTGATAATTCTCATTAATTTATTGCCAATATAGTCTCCTATTCTCCTTTTTATTAGTTTGATTGATTAATTGATAGTTGTTTAAGAAAGTTGCATTTTTTTTTTAACATAAATGCACTTGAATGAATCTCGATAATAATTGTTGAATTTCATTTAAATTCTATGTGATTGCACCCCGATTTTCCGCTATGCTTTAATGCTTGTTTTTAATTTTTGATCGAAAAGCAATTTTTCTTACAAGGAAATATTCCCAGATGTCCCTCTCGGATTTTTATGAAATTTGGATATGTTGTTCTCTGTTAAACTTTAAGGGATGCAGGTTTTTTTTTATCTACGGAATAATATATCTAGAGGATGAAATCATCGCTCAAAGTTTGGGGTTTGGGGAAAACTTGAAACATAGCCCCTTAAGCCCCAAACATTGAGCGGTGATTTCACCCCCTATATATATATATATTATTACGCAGATAAGAAAAACATTCATCCCTTAGATTTTAATAGGGAACAACATATCCGAATTTCATTCAAATCGGAGAGGGACACCTGGGAATGTTTCGATGTTAGATTTTAATAGATGCACCTTGTACGTACGTGAGATATTTACAAAAAAGTAGTTGTTAAGTTAATTTGTTAAAACATTCCTTGATGATGATGATGATGATGTGATTAGATCACAGTTTCTTGTCTTTTTTTTAATTAATTAATTAATTAAGTATTTCGCAGTTGTTAATGCATTATTGTTTCTCATATAAAAATGCATCTAAATGTTTTATTATCAATATTTATTGTGTATTTTATTAAGTGTTAACACTATTTTTTATTTTGGAATTATTATTTTTTTATAATAATTGCAGCGTTTTATACAATTTTTTTGTCTCTCTATTATTGAACAAAAAAATCCAGAAAATATTGGAGTTTTGTTGTTGCATCTGCTGCTACCTCTTATTATATACAAAGTGTTCGTTTTTATTTGACACTTGGGCAGTATCAAATGAACTGGAACACCATCTATTTTTTTTGTATGTGTGTGTGTTTTTAACGTGTGACTTGTGCAATTAAGTCGACAATTTTTCCATTACCGATCCTACAACAACCAGTCTTTCATCAAAATCGCCGGTTGATTTTGATCCGTGTTTTTTTTTCGTCTGCTATTTATACGCTTGCAATAGTACCCCTCTAATTTAGGAAATTAATTCCATATGAACAAACAATATACTGATTTTAATGATTAGTTTGATGAACTATTCTTTAAAAAAAAAACATATTTAGTTATGAATATGTAAAAAATGTTGATGAATGTCATCAATCTAAGAATGGAGTGGCAAAATATGAAGAGTAAAAGGTGCTGTTTATTTGAATAATTTTCCTCCAATACGTATTTTTTTTGTTAATTGCAATCAGGTAAAAACAAAGACGTATAACACACATTTTTTATCCAACACAGCAAAGTTTAAATTATTGTAGTCTGTGATGAATTAAAGGGTGACTAAAACGTATTTATTATTAATTAAATGTAATTTTGTAGAAATAGAATAACAATGTATTTTTCTATAACCAAAATCGTGTGAAATTTATCGATTCTTCCAGTTTTGTTTGTTGAAGATGATGAAAATAGTAAAATAAAAATAATAATAATAAAAAAAGAAATAATGTTGAATTTTAATGAAGTCTAACTTTATGACGTTTGGAAGATGATTGTATAAGTATTGTTATATTTTGTAGGCTTTCTCGATTTTAAATAATTAAAATTAATTATTATACAAAAATTATAATGTACAACATCACAATTAGAGTTAATTCTCTTTGATTATTTACAAAAATGTATACAATTTAGAATACTTGTATTTTTGCCCCCGCCCCTACCCTCCCCCACAATTATTAATAAATCAAATGCATACATACGCTGATATTGTTGTTTAATTATTCAGTAATAACAACAATAAAAGTAATAATAATTTTATTACTCCCAGTCTACAATGTTATATATACAAACGATTCCAATTTAATTAACGAATTGGTGTCCACGGATTAAATACTTCACTGAATTTCTTACGAGCTAAAAGAATCGTTTAATTAATTAAATCTATCAATTATATCAATTCACAATTTGCTTACGAAACGGTGGAAAGTCTTCAGGGTGCAATTCAACATAATGCCGGAATACAGCATCTCTTTCAGCTAAATAATCTTTACGATAATCATCAATGAATTTACCAACAAAAGCTAAACCTACTGTTGCCAAAACGTATCGTTGTAAACCTATAATTTATTAATTAAATAGAAACAATTATATAATAATAGAAAGTGAGGTTATGTACTATTATTACTAACCGCTCATTAAAGGTCTGCGTGTTGCCCATTGTGAATAGGCGACAGCTGTAAAACCCATTACAGCACCCAATGTAGGACCCCATATTTTTGTTAAAAATGGTTCTTCACGGGTTATAACCCTGTCGAGTACCTCTTGAGGGGTTGTTGCTGGTTGCGGCCCGGTCGCCATTTTATAATCTGTCAAATTTAGAATATTCCTTCTCTTTTCTGATTATCAAACAATAGATAAGTCTATCTTGTTCTATTGTTCTAAAACGCACAAGCGCACTTTACCGAAATAATTATATATACAAGCTGTCCCGTAAGTCGCGCATTGACAGATAGGGGTGAAGTTCAAAGACGAAAAGCATTTTGTTAACCGACGCACAGTTAGATAGTAATTAATTAAATTAAGTAGTCATTCAGATGCTGTCCTAATTTCCGCTTCCCACGTTCGAGCGAGTACCTGATTGGCTACTTAATTTAATTAATTACTGATTAACTGTGCGTCAGATGACAAAATGATACAAGAGTTTCCATCTTAAAATTTCATCATCTATCTGTTCCTTGAAATGAAATGCGTGACTTACCGGACATTCTGTATAACAAGGAGTAATTTATATTTTGCGCGCCTAAATGTTACCTTCCAATTGGTTATTTGGTGTACCATGATATTTGCTCTCGCAGTTGGTCATGTAATATCGTAACTTGGTTCATAATTGTGTATTTTTCAAATAGCTGAACCAAGCTACGATATTACGTTTCCAAAAACACAGCCAACTGCGAGAATAAATGAAGTGGTACAGCCTTTTAATCATTTATAATTTATGTAGAATAATTAAAAAATGCATCTTAAATAGAAACATGCTGTTATATTAAATAGAAATAACAATAATTAAATTTTATTTTATAAATCAAGATCTTCAAATTTATTCATTGGAATATTGGGGAATTCTTCAATAATAGTCAACTGCTCCAAATCTTCAACTAAAATAAATTTATATTAAAACAAATAATTTAAAACAAAATTAATAACTTACTATAATCGGTTAAATGTAAAGAATCTTGTAAATTTGATAAATTATAGATAATTTCTTTATATTGTGAAAATGTACATAAACACTTATCAAAAATATCATAACAATTGAATGATAATAGATTTAATATTTTAACAGTATGAACGAAATTAATCTCAATTAATTTTCCTAATTTATATCTTTCTATACTTTTATATATTAAACGAATACTTAGTTTACATAAGAGACTTATACAATTCGAACTGAAAAAGTTTAGAGAATTAATAAAAAATTGTAATTTAGAACTATTTAAACTTACCAGGAATTTTCAGGTAAATACGTCCATTTCGGATTCGTTTTAAACAAATTGAAAACAAAATTTAAAAAAGAATTAATCAATTCTTTCGGTAGTTCATTCAATTCGGTATTATTTAGAAATGTATCTAATAAATTTCCAAATTTAGTAAAATTACAATCTAAAAATTTATAAAATTAGAAACGTTGTTAGAGCAAATATGAAATACAAATACCTGTTGTTTCTTTGGAATTTTTACATAAATTTTCAACAAATATCGACGAATTTGATGCAATTTCAAACAACTGACATAAACTGAGCAAAATTTCGATATTATCAAAATTGATTGCTAACAATAATAAATTAACAGCTTTACTAATTGAAAATAAATTCGAATTATTTTTGATGATTGAATTTTTAAGGAATTTACAAAATGATGATAAGAATCCTATACAAAACTTCCCCAATTTCTACAAAAACATTAAAAATATACAGGATTTATAACGCTATTTCGCCTCACAGTTGGCTATGGATTTGATTATACGTAGTCGTAACTTGATTCATACTTCAGTTATATTTGAGTTGTGTTCAGAGGAGTCTTCAGATGGTGTGCAAGGCGGCCAAAATCAATTCAATATTGATTTTTTTATCAGTTGTTTCTTATTAATAAAGGATGTGTTTTTCACTGAAACAAGTGGCCGAACCAAGCTACATCGTACGTAACCAAGACTATGGCCAACTGTAGAATTATTAATTAATACTTACATATTTCTCTATAGTTATTACAAGTTCCGATATTTCATTAATATCATTGAATAAACAATTATATGAATAATCATTAAATAACAGTAATTCTGATAGAAAATATAGAATTTTTCCAATCTCATTCTCATAATTGTTCGTTTCTTTTTTCGGATGTTTTAAAACCTCATGGAACTCTTTAAGGGCATTCTTAAATATCGAAATTACCTAAAATTTTATTCTTATTATTAATGATTGATTATAAATTATAAATTACAAAATTACTCGATTGATGCTTTCGATGGCTCTATTTTGATTAAATTCACCACATTCTAAATTAATTAAAAATAGAATTTCGGAATATAAACAAGTCGTATTCGTATTCTGTTTAGAATTTTGTAAATTTTGTAAGACTTTCAATAATTCTGGATTTTTTAAAGGATAATCAAATTTTGAAATTGTTGACAACCGAAAATTATTAACATTGATATTATAATCGAAATCATCATTTTTTGCAATTATTTGTTGTTGTTTTTGTGGCGAATCTAATGATTGTTTCGCTAATTTCTTGCTGACTTCTTTGATTGTTTGTTTCAAATTGGCAATTTCTAAATTCTACAACAGAATATTAAAAAATTAGGTAAAATTAACGGGTTATGATGGGGAAATCTTGACTTTAAATTCTAATTCGCTTCTAATCTCTTCCATTTCTTTAATTTTACAATTCAATTTCTCCTTCCATTCGTTCTGTTTACGTTCGTTCTCAATTAGTTGTGTATGTTTCAATTCTTTTAAATTTGTACGTAAAATTGTAACTTCGCCCTCTTTCTCCTCATATCTCTCTGCCAATTCTCTAATTGTACATTCGAAATTCTGTTGTTGTCGTTCTTTACTGGTTGATGGAATTTCAACGTGGCATTGTGTCGATGTGAATATCTTTTGTGGATTCTTGAATGCATTATACGTCGGCAGAATTGTTACATTATTACGTTGTGTACAAACTACATTATCCTTTTATTATTTTTTGGAAAAAATATTCTCAATTAAAACTATTTGAAAAACATGGAACATAACCTCACTTTTTCACAAATTTGTGTTGCTAGTTTAAAACAATCTTCGATCGTTTCTGAATCTAAATCATCATCCCATAAATCGTCTAATCTGGGTTTTTTATTATTAACAATTTCAAAACTACCACAACGTTTCGTCATTTTAATTATTTACACGGTTAAAAAATTAATTTCAAAATAAATCACGCTGTATCTAGTGACTTTATCTGTCGTAATTTAGTAATTTTCCCTAAAACAATACCAACATTCGGATAGTATTCCTCTATTTAATCGAATCGGTTATGCAACAAATAATACAATCTCGCCCTGAATTCCTTATTTTCTATTACAATAATTGTGACTCATTATCTTAGTCATAGCAGGAACAATTTTCCAAAATTTAACAATTTGTTGGTTATTACTCCTTTTCTTATTTAATTTTAATAAATATTGACTATTAACTTAACCGTAGGTTATTTATACTTTCATTTTTTCTGATTTTCGCTGCAGACAATCGTTTGTTGAATACTAAGGTAAGTTTAATTTTTAAAAATTACCGCCAAATCAATTATTAGTAGCGACATCTGTTCACCTAAATTCAATAATACGTATACGAATAATCCGCCATGATTGTTGAAAATTTTTCGATTTTGTATTAGGTATGTAGGAGTCGACTGGAGGTCTTTTATTATGGTTGAATATCATTGCGCAAAATCGAGATAGAGCGATAACATATCGAGTATAGTAATTTAAACATTGCGCAAGCGTAACTCAGCGATATAATTAGAGAGAAGTATCATTCCTACGTTTACTTGTATGCAATACACAATACACTACTCCTGCTTATAAAGTTGTCTATAAATGCAACTATAATTATTTATTAACCATTTTTTATATATCTTATGTTCAAAATCTACTTTTATCAACGCTATTGGATCATGTCAATATTTTTACAACATATTTCAATGTTTAAGTTACGAAAAAATCTATTTACTCGACGAACAACTACACTTAAATTCGGCCGACAAAATTATGGGTTATGAATGTTATGATATAACGCTACAAATAAATACCTATTTTCTGTTTTGCGTCGATATACATGCGGCTTAATATCTTCTAAAGCAAATTTTTAATGTTCCTCAATAGCGAGTGATTTATTGTTTTAAACATTCAATCTTAATTATTTTTATTCAATTTTTGTTCATATTTTTAGTAACAACACAGACAGTGCTTATAATATTTAGCGATTATCGAGATATTCATTACATATATGTATAAAAAAAGCGACAGTGCAAATGATTATTGTTGTACATAATTCATACTCGTAATTATTGATAATTATCGAAATAAAGTAACCGCCTGTCGAATAAGTATGTTTATAGGTAATTTATGTTTTAAGATATGATGTAAAAACCTCAAAATTTGTCAATAATATTGATAAAAGTAGATTTTGAATATTGTAACTTATTATAATTTAATATATAAATAACTTTGTAAGCAAACCCTATGTATTGTGTGTTGCATAAAGGTAAGTGTAGAAATAAGTTAACCTTCTTTTATGTGCTATCGCTAGATTACGCTTGCGCAGTAATAAGTTATCTTTCTCTTAATGTTATCGCTCTATGGCAATGGAAGACCTCCAACAGACTCCTACATTCCTAATACAAAATCGAAAAATTTTCAACAATCATGGCGGATTATTCGTGTACGTAATTAAGGTTGAATAGAGGTCGCCACCAATAATTTATTTAGCGGTAATTTTTAAAAATCCGAAATGTTAATTTTAGTAACGAATAGAGAAAATCAGAAGAAACCTGCAGCCAAGTTAACAGTATATTGTACATAATTCATATTTATAATTATTGATAATTATTAAGAAACGAAACCACATCCATAATAGTCATTTTAATTATTTACACGATTACCAAATTGACAATTTTCAAAATATTTCACACTGGATCTAGTGATTTTATCTGTCGTAATTTCGTAATTTTCCCTAAATCAATACCAACATTCAGATAGCATTCCTCTATTTAATCGAAACGGTTATGCAACCAATAATACAATCTCGCCCTAAATTCCTTATTTTCTATTATAATAATTGTGACTCATTATTATTAAAAAATCAAATCGATATTATTACGACTTTGTTGGATTCAGTTACAGATAAGAATTCAGTGTTATAATAATGATTGAATACAAACAATATTCGTTTGTATTGTAATGAGTGAGTTCATTTGACATAACCTAATTTTGGTAATTTAGTAGGGCTTTGGGGGTTTGGAGGCTCCATGAGTCGTACACTAATAAAACTTTGAAGTCAGAATGGGGAAATCAACCGACCCCAAGATCATTTCCAAACTGTTGAAATGATAAGAGCACTATTTTTGGGCTCTTATCAGATTCCACACTTCGAATGGAAATGATCTTTGTTTTTTTTTTCGTGTACAACTAATGGAAGCTTCAAGACCCTACACTTACCCCGTAATTTTTCAATGGTTTTTCATCTAATTTATTTAATTTAATTATAGAGTTATGATAATTGGAAGTATTGGTTTGGGTTTATTTATTTTGATTATAGCCTGGATATTAACGTTAATTATATTTGTAATTGGTATCAAATTTGAATCGAATTCTGTTTGGTTCATACTTGGATTTACATCATTATTAACAATTGTTTTATTATTGATACCAATCAAAGATAAACAGACAACAATTCAAGATTTAGACGAAACAATTGTAAACGTATCAAATATTAATAATTTTACAAGATTTAATTAAATTTTATTTTGTAGGAATACGATTATATCATAATCTATAAAACACTATTTTTGTGTTTTATTCTAATCACATCATTAGCCAGTTTTATCGTATTCTTTATCAATCATTGTCTAGAACCGATCTACATAAAACAACAAGAATGAATCATCGTCAATTATTTAAAATATTTAAACGAAATTTCGTTCATTCTACATCATTAAATCGATTGATAACAATTAAAAATAATGATGAATTCTTAGTTAAAGTAATGAATTCGGAAAATCCTGTAATTGTTAATTTTCATGCTGAATGGTGTGAACCATGCCATATATTAACACCAAAAATGATTGAATTATTAGAACCATTAAAAAATATCGATTTAGCTATTGTTGATGTTGAACAAAATGCTGAATTAGTTCATACATTTGAAGTTAAAGCTGTACCAGCTGTTATTGCTATACGTAATGGTTTAGTTGTTGATAAATTTATTGGTTTAGTTGATGCTAATATGATTGATGATATTATCAATAAATTAAATAAAAAATATTCGTAAATTCTATAAATTTATACGTTTCTTACAACGTTTCATCTTATCTTCTAGACTATCTGTAAAAATTCAAACAATTTCTCGATTATGTTTTAAATAAAAATAAAAGAAAAATTGTAGATTACCACATAATTTTCGTTTCATTACAGGAATATAATTCTTGGTTTTCACACCATTTATTAGATTATTACTATTGATAAAATCTGATAGTTTTGTAGTTTCTTGGATATCTTTCAACATATTCTCCAACATTGTTGATCTACAAATTTCCAAATAAATAAAAATTACCAAAGGCTGTAGGTAGATATAAGGTTCACTTGAATGATGATTTTTTTCAAGTTTGTTAAAGTGCGGATTTTTGAAAAATTATCAATAAATGATACAAAAAACAACGGTTTTAATTATAGTCAATTCAGGATACAATTGGAAAGTTTTGAATTTGCAGCCAACATAATGATTAAAACGTCACTTGGTTTTTAATATAACTGTATGAGAGAGACAGAGAGAGAGAGAGAGAGAGAAAACAATATTTTCTGTTGGTACCATTGGAAACATAAAATCCTACACGTTTGTTTACGTTTTTCTGTCATTTTTCAAACATAACCTTAAACTTTTTTGTTTAAGCGTGTTGTTTGATATCCTTAGTGTTTTGGTGTTTTTTTTCTTCTATTAAGCATTTTATTGACTTTGTGAGTGAAGAATTATTTTTGTGAGTTAGAAAATTATTTTTTTTGTTCTATATTACTGTTTCATTTACAGTGTTGCCAAGCGCGTTTCCGACGCACTTTTTTTATAAAAATTAAAAAAAATAATGAAAAATCAATTAATAGTACCTTATATCTACCTACAACCTTACTTACCAACATTTAAATAAAAAAAAGCAAAAATACTTGATCTTAGTGAACGTCCAATGATCCCACAATGTTTTCATCGCCAAACTTACAGCTTCTTTATCGTAAATCCAATCGATCTTATCAAATTCTGTATCGTATAATATTAAAGGAATTTCATTTGCCATCGAATAATCGGGTCTTTTTGGATTCTTCACAATATCGAATAGATTATTTATAATTTCAGGATCTTCTAAATTTTGTCCAATTAACAATAATATACCCATAATACAGCGTATTTGATGCCATAAAAATGCTTTAGCATTAATTTTTATACAATAAATCGTATAAATATCATTATCATTATCGGAAAATTTTTCAATTTCAATTGTATTAATACTACGTTGATATTCTACAACACCATTATTAACATCCATTTTACAAAAATTACGAAAATCGTGTAGACCACACAATAATTGTGTAGCTTTTTGTATTTTATCTATATTAAGATTTGCTTTTGGGAAATAATATTTATATGTACGGCTATTACAATTGAAACGTGCACTAAATTCGTTGTTATCATTGTTATCTAATGGATACCATGCGGTACATTGTATCGTTGATGGTAGAACACGATTCAATATTTTACAATAATTTAATTCTTCGTTTAAATTATCAGATTGGCTACGTAGATTGATCGATATGACTTGTGCAAAGGCACTAACACCTTTATCAGTACGTCCACAACGATGATAATTGGATTTTTTACGATCTTCAATCAAACAAGTTTTATACAATGCTTTAAACAATTTATGTTCTATTGTTTTGGTCGTATCCTCTTGTACAGTATAACCGTGATAATCCCAACCTAAATAAAAGAATTTCAATAGAACTCGACGAAATTTACATCTAAAACAGTACTGTTATAACAATTTAAACAGTTTGAAAGATAAAAATTGAATTACTTGGTAAAGTCGAATTGTTTTTGATTTTTAATTAAATTCGTCTCTGATTGATTCTCTTTTTTCTTTATTATGTTTCTTAATTGTAGATTGTGCGCTTGTAAGGCTTTAATTTTAACGATGAGATCCTACAAAATTTTTAGGTTAGAATTATAGATTTATTAAATTTGATTCGAACGAATTTTTATACATCTTTACTTAATTGATTTAAGTCTTCTGAGCTCGAATCTTCACCCATTTCTTGTCGGTTTTTCTCCATTATAAACAATTTTGCACAAAACTAAATAAATACAAATTGAGGTTATGCTCATTAATCAGCAGGGATTTTGGTGAGTTATGTTGGTAGTCTTTCATTCGAAATAAACAGAGCCGTACTTTATCTAATAAAATAATATTTTCAACTGGTATTTAATAGAGAATGGTTAATAATTCTCTTAGTTTTAATAAAATTTGTATTGTTTTGGTTATTTACAAAAAATATACGTTTATTGCTTTATTTTATTGATTTAATTTTTGCGCTACAATTATCTATAATTGACTGTTGTAAATTGCGGGAAATTTAAAATTTATTTCACAAAAATTGAATACAATTCAACAATTTTTTGCATTGCAAAAAACAAGCACCATTTATTTAAAAAAAAACAAATGGTTTTTGTGCTCGTTAAAGCTATTTAATTATAATTTTATTATTGCAACAATTGTATTGTTTATATCATATATAATCATAACTGTAATCATCATCATAATCTTCTGGTGTACAAAAGAAAAATTCAACCAAATTCAATATCGGCCCCCTAGAGAATGGATTAAAATATCTACCACGTTTATCTCTTAAATATGGATAACGTTTATAATTGAACATTTCATTTGTTGTTAGATTCATACAGGCGTGTAAAATCTACAAAAAATATTACGAATTATCAATAATAATAATAATAATTAAGAAAATATACGAAATATAACTTACTGATGTACAAGTCAATATCCATCCTAAACCTGAAAAAACGAAAGCTTCCAATAAACCTAAAATATATAAAATACCAAAACCTTCAATAGCTATACAATAAGTAGCAAAATAAATTGTAAATGAACAATTGATTGCAACACTCATAACAAATAAAAAGAACCATGTACGATTCTTTAAACCAACACAATTATAAATAAATGGACAATGATGATCAAAATATGATATACAACGATTACATATACGACAATGTTTAGCACGTAATGGTCTTAAACAACGACATGTATGACATAAACGATTTATAAGATTACAACGTTTCTTATATTTATCATAATATGGTATTTGTTTAATTGTACGATAATACGTATCAGTATTTGTTGGTATATAACCAGGATTTTTACGATTTGCTGTTATCCAACAGATCCACATAACAATATTCCAATAAATAAAACAATAATGTGAACCACGTAATATATTCCAAGTTATTGGTATACACTACAAATAAATATACATTATAATTTAAAACAAACAAATTTTTGCAATATATTGCCCTATATTATTTTCTACTATTTTCTGATTGGCTTACAGGAGGGAATAATGGTTCATTATTCCCTGTATATACTATATTCTCACAACTAACAACAAGCATTTGTTTGAAATGTCTTTATTTATTTTATTGTCGTTACTATGGAATTCTTACATTTCACAGAAACTATGATTCAAAATCGTAGAAAAACGAACACTTTCGATTATTTGTTAAAGCTGTCGTTTTCTTTATTTTATCGTTAACATGTTTTTTTTTTTGATATTAGATAGAAATAATAAATTTGGTTGGCTGACGAAACGCAATAATGGTGCATTATTCCCTCTCTTAAACCAATCAAGAAATAGTGGGAATAATATAGGGCATTATATGTATTGCAAAAATTGTCACCTTTGCATTATTTTTATTATACTTACACGTATAACGTACATTGGATATCCCCACAACAGTACTGAACACATAAAAAAAACTAATGGAGCTTTGGAATTACCAGCTTTACCAAATAATAAACCCCAAATTTCATTAACTGGTGGGAACCAGCTAGAACGCCGTTTCATTTCTTGTTCTAAAACTTGAACAATATCGGAATGACGATGACTTTGTGCCAACATTAACGGTGTCTTATCATTCTTATCCAACGGTTCTAAATCGATATTACTCTACAATATTTATCAAAATTATACAGGGTGTCGCGTAACTCGCGCATTTCCTTTTAAGGGGCAGACAGGTGATGAAATTCTAAGACGAAAAGTCCTGTACCATTTTATCATCTGATGTAGCCAATCAGGTGCTCGCTATAACCACAGAAAGAGAGAAGGAAAGAGTCTTGACTGTAGAACATGGAAAGCGGACCAGTTAGCAGGCTGGCGTGACAGCTGTTCAAACCAGGACAGCACCTGATTGGTTACTTTATTTAATTAATAACTAATTACCTGTGAGTCAGATGATAAAATGGTACAGGACTTTTCGTCTTAGAATTTCATCCCCTATCTGCCTTTTAGGAGGAAATGCGCAACTTCCGGGACGTCCTGTATAAAAATCGTACTTTTTCACATAAAAGTTTAACACAAACAACATTGCCGGATAGACAAGCTAAATGTAACGGTGTTGAACCGAAATGATCCGGTTTCTGTATATTCGCCCCAGAATATACTAATAATTTAATTAAATCAGCATGTCCTTTATAAGCAGCCCAATGCATTGCTGTATCACCATTAATATCAACAAGATGATTAAATGCACCCATTCCTAATAAATATGCTGCAGTTGATGTACGTCCAAACATACAAGCTGTCATCAATGGTGTTAATCCTTTAAAATCAGCTGTATTAACAGCAACACCACTTTGTAATAAAACTTGTACACAGGCTGTGTGCCCTTTACGGCATGCCCAATGTATTGGACGTGGTCCTTGTATACCCAAACATGGTAAATCAATTGGACCATTCCGATCGACAATATAACGCATTATATCAACATTACCATCTAGTGCAACCCAATGGGCTGGTGTATAGCCCCATTCGTCACGTTCACCTAATATTTCACTGCCTAATTTATCGATAAGATTCTCAATTTCTGATAATTCTCTATTATAGGGGGAGAAATATTTTAGGTAAATAAAAACAAATAGGTGAATCTTACCCCGATTTGACAACAACAAAGATTGATTTCTTTGATTGTTCGGTAATTTCGGCTTCTTGATCGTTTCTCTCATGGTTATTATCAATGATACGTGATGTTGGATGTTCTGTATCGGTGACCATATTACAAGATGTTTGGGGCAAAGCCCATACGCTGCGGGCCGTGCCCGGACTTGGGTACACTTTGCAGAGCGTTCTGACGATTATTTCTCCCACTTTTCAACCTTAATCCGTATATATTTTATGCAATTTTTTATCTAATTATCAAATAATTAATCGATTTAATGCAGATATAAATACGGATATAAGAAATAACGTGTGTATATACACCGGTGTATATTGATTTTTGGTGGAGGAGCCTGCGCACGTAACAAAAACCGTAAAGGATTCGTGTAAAATCAAACAGTTTACGGATTCTACAGCTTCTATGACATTTCTTTCCAACATTATTTAACTGTATAAACTGAATTTTAATGGGAACATCAATTCGATGTTAATTTGTAGGAAAAAAATGTCTAACCGCCGAGCTAGAATTGAACCAGAGACTGAGTGGTTGTCCGACAATTTCTCTAGATGATTTCTCATTAAAATTGAAATTACTTACTGGCAAGCCATAGGTACACTTTGCAGAGCGTTCTGGAGATTATTTCTCCCACTTTTCAACCTTAATCCGTATATATTTTATGCAATTTTTTGTCTAATTACCAAATAATTAATCGATTTAATAAAGATATAATTACGGACATAAGAAATAACGTGTGTATACCGGTGCATTGATTTTTTTATTATTTATCTATATTGGAACGAAAGGATTCTTGAAGAGGAATCGTGTAAAACCAACAAAATCAAACAATTCACGAATTCTGCGGCTTCTATAAAATTTCTTTTCAACGTTACTCAACTGTATAAACTGAATTTTAATGGGAAAATCAATTCTATGTTACTTTATAAAAAAAAGTCTAAGCACCGAGCTGGAATTGAACCGGAGACTAAGTGGTTGTCCGACAATTTTTTTATAAATTAACGATGATTTCCTATTAAAATTGAAATTAGTTTCTGGCAAGCCATGCCGGGACTTGGGTACACTTTGCAGAGGGTTTTGACGATTATTTCTCTCACTTTTCAACCTACATGTATACAGGCTGATTCAAGAGGACAGGGCCATTAAAAGTTTAAGAAGTTCTAATTGATGGAAGTTTCTGAAATTTGGTATATAGCCATCATATCCCCTGAACCTTCTTTAGAAAATATTTTTGTTGTTCTAGCAACCACCGTTATATGGGGTAGTGCCCCCTACTCTATTATTTTAAATGGAATAGTATCTTTTTATTCCATTTTTAAATTGTTTGATAAAATCGAAGGACGCTTTGTTAATATGACCCATGGTCTAACGCTGAAAGTTTTTCAGATATTTCAGTTTTTAGTACAATTTTAAAATTTGCAGTGTTTGATAGAAAAATTCATATTTTTGAAACTATAACATTTGAAATGTAGAAATTTGGAATTTAAATAGTAGAAATAATGTACTTTTTATCAATTTAGACAAAATTTAATTATCTTTCAACGTTTGGCCGAAATAAAAAAATAAAAAAAGCACTCTCCGATTTCATCAAAGAATACAAAACTGCAATAAAAGAGTAGGGTGCACTACCCCACATAACGGGGGCTGCTAGAACAAAGAAAATATTTTCTAGAGAAGGCTTAGGGGACATGATGACTATATACCAAATTTTGGAAACTTTAATTAATTAGAACGTCTTATACTTTTAATGACCCATCCTTTAGAATCACCCTGTATATTTTATGCAATTTTTTGCTTAATTATCAAATATTCATCGATTTAATTTAGATATAATTACGGATCTTAGAAATAACGTGTGTGTATACACCGGTGCATTGATTTTTGGTGGAGGAGCCAGTACATGTAACAAAAACCGTAAAGGATTCTTGAAAAGGAATCGTGCAAAATTAAAAAAATCCAACAATTTAAGGATTCTACAAAATTTCTTTTCAACATTACTCAACTGTATAAACTGAATTTTAATGGGCAAAATCAATTCTATGTTACTTTATAAAAAAAAGTCTAAGCGCTGAGCTGGAATTGAACCACAAATTGGGTGATTGTCAGATTTCTATAAATTAACGATGATTTGCAGAGCGTTCTGACGACGATTATTTCTTCCACTTTTCAACCTTAATCCTATATATTTTATAATTGTATGCAATTGTTTGTTTAATTATCAAATTAATCGATTTAATCCAGATATAATTAGGGATATATACCGGTGCATTGATTTTTGGTGGAAGAGCCTGTATTGGAACAATAATCGTAAAGGATTCTTGATAAGGAATCGTGTAAAACCAAAAAAAAATCAAACAATTAAAGCTATTTAATCAAAATATAGACAATTTTGCACCTTAAAAGCACATACCCTATTGTAATATTATATCTAAATTGCTAAAATATTTGTACTTTATTGTTATCAAAACAAAGATCATTATTTCTCTGGTTTAGTAGCAAAAACTATAAATAACTTGTATGTAAAATGTATACGTTCATCATTAAGATTATTATTCACAGTTTCAACAGTAACATTCTTCAATCTTCTCACCTCACTAACATAATCATTAATATAATGTTCGATATCATCTTTCGGTAAACGACTAATGAATGGATTCACAGATTCCACGGCTTCTATAAAATTTCTTTTCAATATTACTCAACTGTATAAACCGAATTTTAATGGGCAAAATCAATTTTACGTTAATTTATAGAAAAAAGTCAAAGCACCGAGCCGGAATTGAACCAGAGACTGAGTGGTAGTTGCACAAATTTTTCTATAAATCAACGATGATTTCCCATTAAAATTGAAATGACTTACTGGCAAGCGCTGTAAAATTCGGGAATGTGAACGAGCGTAAGATCGCCCGGCATGATAAACTGATAAAACCTTGTTGTTTCAATAGATTCTCCATTTCGATTTCGGGATTTTTTAAATAATGATACGGTGATATGAATTTATTAACATCATACATATATTTCGACCATTTATTGGTTTTTGCCAGTATTTCATAAATATCATAAATTGGATTTGTTGCTAAGAATGTTAACAGGATATCACCGTTCGGTTTTAACATTTTATAAATATTTTCAATTGCTTTTCTGGAAAATTATTCGTTAGAAACGATATTTAGAGTGTTGATTTTACTTACTTTTGATCAATTACCCAATGTAGACAATAAAATGAGAAAATATGATCGAAATTCTCGTAATATTTCATTGGTAATTCATTCGAAGCAATATCGAAACGTTCAAATACGATCCGTTCGTTGTTATTACGTTTCGATGCATAATCGATAAAATCTTCAGATATATCGATACCGTATAATTTTTGAAAATTTGCCGGTAATTTTGGTAAAAGAATTTCAAATAATACATCACCATCACCACAACCGATATCCAAAATATTCTCATGTTTCGATTTCCATTTAATTAATCTCAGATAACAATCAAGAACGTAATTGGCATCGGTTTTTTGTAATTCGTTATATTTCGCATATTGTTGGGGTTGATTCATTATAAATTATAACACGAATTTTTTTAAAAAAAGAAATCGAAATTTTCAAATCGTTTTTCGTTTACAGATTGTTGTCAACTAAGATTTGGTTTTTCTTTCACACCAACTTTTATAATAAATATTCAAAACAAGAGGGGCGAACCTGAATTTTTACAGGCACAACAGAACAGAGCGCACCGTCTCCAATAATCATAATAAAAATAATAAGTACGGACCAGATAATTGTAAATATTGTCAGGGGAGGCACAGATTCAGGGATATTCTATACGATAAAAATCAAGTTGCGTCAATTGCAAAATAATAGAAGCAATTGTTATTTAAAAAAATCCATCACCTCTCACCTTTGTTATCCTAAAAATAGTCTTATTTTCTAGTATTTTACTATAATTGTTTAAAAAAAATAGACACCGTTAATTGGGTTGTATTAATAAACAACGGAATTAACTGACCACTACAACATTAAAAATGTTTAGGAACCATGAAATTCATCCAACATATACTATATATATATGTATAAAACATACAGAGATAGAGACCGGTCAGCCAACCCGAAAAGAACCAAAAGGACCACCTGATCCACCCAAAAAAATCGTAATAAATAAGAGACTTTTTTCCCTGGCATCATGTGAGTTCAGTTTCATCTGCTCAAATTTAAAATAAGGAAAAAACGACGAGGTAATTGTGTCTGGTCAGGGTTGTTCGCTTACAAGCCCCTTTGGTAGACAGACACACACACACACACACAAATAAAAATAAAAATAAAAAGCCGAAACGACAGTCGAAATTTTTATTAAAATCATCGAGCACTGTAATAATGGAACCAGTTTAAAAATTATGTATTTTTTTCTCCTTCAACTCTAATCAATTAATAACAAAGGGTTAATTATCAAGGATTTTGTTAGATTTGTATCGTTTTGAAAAATTTCGATTTTGTTTATTTGAACCTGAATTATTTCGAAATTTTCAGTTCAAGTCCTCCTCACAGGTCAACGGCTCTTTATAGTCTTTAAGTCTTCAGTTAATGACCTTCCTGAAATTTTCTCTTTATTTTTTTCCCAAAAGTACCGAACGTCTCAGCCAACAATTTCACCGGCTTTCATTATAATCATTAAGGGTATTTTGTAGTGTAGAGTTTCAATTCGCGCCTACAATCAACTAAAATAATTTTCCAAGGGGACAACAAGAATGCAATCTCTTTACAAGAATGTTAAAAAGTGAAGTAATGATGTCTTTTACAATTAATATTATAATAATGGTTGCCAATTGGTGCGGAAGCGGACAACTTGAGAACAATGATGGGATAAACTGTATTCGATTCGAAATTTGAAATTACATGGGAGTGGAACAGATCTTTTTTTGAAAAACTGCCATGTTTCCATGTTATTATAAAGTTTCCATAAAGAATATTCTATTTTTACAATTTTCTAAAAATGCAATAATTTTTCAAAAAAAATATTCTCATCGCCCCATGTAATTTGAATTTTGGAATCGAATACAGTTTACCCCATCATCGTATCTTAAGCCGTTCTTAAGTTATGTGAATAACCAGCCCACGCCCCAATTGGCTACCATTATTATAATATTAATTAGACATCATTATTTCATCAATTAAGATTTTAGAAAGAAACTGTAGACTTGTTTTCCCCTTGGAAAAATATTGAATTGAAACTCAACACTAAACTATACCCTTAACAAAATTCTCGTATTTTTTAATATAAGTGTAAAGTGTTAAATTTATAGGGGCATCGGGTAGATTTCTTCTATTACTACTTACTTACCTAGCCTAATAAACCATACTAAGATAGACCATGACCTTATTTTATATTAGAAAGTGGCCATAAAGTATATTTAATTAAAACGATAATAGATGAAGAGATAGATAAATGAAAATATAATTAAGGGCTTTTGAAGAATTAGAATTTGGAAAGTTTTCCAATCTTTCAATAGATTTTACTTTTATAGTAAAACTTGGTTATAGCGTAATCCAAGAAATGTTACGTTATAATCGAGTTTACGTTTAGAGTTAAGAAATTTGAGTACTAGTAACTCTCATTTTTAAAGGTTTTGGGAAACAAGTAATGTTTATTTGATTTAAAGAACTATGTAAATATTTTTCATGCATTACATATTATTTTATATACACCATAGGCGCCAGAAATAGGATCTATACTACTTTCATATTAGATAGAAAGAGATAGAGGGAAAGTAGGTGGTCTGAAAATTGGAAACTAGAGCTTCTATTACCAATCACTCTTAGCCCTTTGACCAAACAAAATAATTTCTTTTATACGAAAGAATCTGCCTACATCGACCTTTAAAATTTCTAGTTTAAAAAACAACAATAACCAGATGTTGAGAAATTGGTATCTTTGTTCTCTATCTAGTTCATGAAACATCCCCTTGAAAATGCATTAGACAAAGAAAGGACTATCCTAAAGATATTTATACAGGCAGTATAGTCTAGAAGAGTAGCCCATGGTGTATACAGGGTGAACCAAAATTGGCGGAACAGCTCAGTGATACGTTGTTAACCGACGCCCAAGAAGAATGGGAAAAATGTTAAAAAAATTCCATCTTCTTTAGTTTTCAAGATATAAGATTGAACCTTTAAGCTGTTTAATTTCAATTATTAAAAAAGAGTTTGGCTATTAGATCTATGTAGGTCAGTTGGATAATCATTCTGAACAATAATGATTAGCTTACTGTTCATGTAGTTGGCCCGAAGTGCCATTTTCAGGAAATGATTTTAGACTGATTTCACCTGAAAAACGTGTGGCAACATAGTAAATTATTTTTATTGTTATTTCGTTGGATACAAAATAATTAGACCCCTTTAGCACTATTAAAGTTGACTGAATGTTGCCAAATTTACCTTTAAATAATGTCCAATATCTACAAAATTAAAGAAGATGGATTTTTTTCAATATTTTTCCCATGCTCCCTGATATCTGTTCAACAACATGTCACCAAGCTGTTTCGCAAATTTTGGTTCACTCTATATATTATTTTATATACACCATAGGCGCGATAAACAGAAAAAATATCGGGTCCGCCCATTTGTACTACTTGCATATTAGATAGAAAAGGATATAGGGAAAGTAGGTGGTCTAAAAATTGGAAACGATGGCTTCTATTACCACCCACTCCTAGTCCTTTGTCCAAACAAAGAATCTGCCTAAATGGACCTGTAAGATTTCTAGTTTAAAAGACAACAATAAGCAGATGTTGAGAATTTGGTATCTTTGTCGCACGGTATACCTTCTAGTTCATATCCTTGAAAATGCATTAGACAAAGAAGGGACTATCTTAAAGATATTTATACAAGTAGTATAGTCTAGAAGAGTAGCCTATCGTGTATATAGCTTAAGTCTGTTTATTATAATGACTGTTTATTTTTTGCATACCAAAAAAATAATTATTAATAATAATAATATTTATTGAAGATGAAATTTTATATTAAAATTATTGTAAAAATAAATTATTAAATCACTGCACTTTTCATGGTTCAATTTACCCCGATTTTCCCTATATGAAATATATCAAAATTCAACTTACCTATCCGAGTTTTTTAAGGAAAATAAATTTGAAAATCTCCCCCAAAATAATAACGAGAAATAATCGAATTTCTACATTTATTTCTCTAAATATTCACATTTATTGTTTGATTGTTTGATTTGGAGGTGTATCGTTAGATTTCTGATGCCATAATGCAGCAGCTTTCCTATTAATTTTTTTATTGAAATTGTAGTGTGTTTTTTTTTAAATAGAAAATAAAAAGAATACAAACCTTATACATTCTTTTGGTAGATTGATGGCGTGATACCATAGTATTGCAGCCAATACTAATGACCAAGTCCTTAAGAAACCCAAAATGAATGCCAAAGTCCCATAAGCTAACCAAAATAAAAATGCCATCACCAATTGTATAGCAAAAATAATTAAGAATGGTATATGTAATAATAGACGATTACATATCGTTTTCTTTTTCTCTGGTTCAAGGATTTTAGTTTGGAAACGATAATCAACACCATGAGCTAAGATGAATGTTAATGGTATTTGGAATGTTATCAACTACAATTAATTAATTAATTAAAATTAATAGATGATTTTGTTTTATGCAATTAATTTTAACTTGTATGAAACCATAAGCATAAGTAAATGAACCGGGTAGAAAATGACCATTAACAAATATACCCCATGCAAATATATAACCTAAATGATCTTCAACTATATAACCAATCGACCATGGACCAAATGTTAAATAAATTGGATATAAAACTAATGGCCAATAAATACGATCAACTGTTGATAAAATCCAAAATTTTCTCAACCATAATTTTAAACAATTACGACGTTTTTGTAATAAATAATGCGGACGTGATAATTTACCATCTTTCATCATTTTATCGATTAATTTTAATACTGATAATGGTAATATTGATATTATCAACATTACACCAAACATACCACGAAACTATAAATTTTTGAATTATTGTAAATTATTTTAAAAAAAATTTTAAAGTGAAAACATTTACAATAGTTCTAGCTGATGTCATTAAAACAAGACGTGATAAAAAATTGAATGAGAGACGTTCATTTGTATCTAAAGTAAATGGTTGTATTATAATTCGTTGACGATTCATTGCATCAACAACTTCAACTTCAATCTGATGGATACCGGTAGTGAATTGTTCTGGATTCCATTTAGTTACATATAGAGGACCATCAACATTGTAACAATCTTGCCAATCAGTATCTTGATCAAAACGGACACGTACCGAAACGATTCGATCTAAAGAGAATGCTAAAATTCTACAATAATTGGTGAAACAGGTTGTATTAAATTATAATTATACAGGATGAGTTGAAAATAACCCATATTATTCATAACTTTGTTATTTATAGGAATTTTAAAAAACGCCGAAACAGTTAAATTGTGTTTAGTCCAAGACGGTTCAGTCAGTTACCAATGCAAAGAAATGACATCATTCTCGATTTTTTTTTAAATGACGTTCCTTATTTTTTATTAAATTTTCCAGTAAGGGATATTTTTCTAAGTTTAAATAAGTAAAAACATTAGGGGGTTTTATAAGAAAATTTTTGAGAAAAAAATTCTTAAAAATTGCTAGATTTTCCCGTCATCACTATACAGGGTGTGTCTTGTTAGAAATAACTCAAGGATCCTTGTAAAATAGTTTTTTTTTTGTTTTCGACACTGTATCCTGAAAAAAATAAGAATCATTTTTCTCGGACATCGATCGTGTAAAAAATTGAAATGCACTAGTTATACGCCGCTTCAACTATTCTAATCCTAATCGGTAAGAGAGAGAGAGAGATGGCAGGACGGGATAGAGAGAGATGGAAGGAAAAAGGGGAGATGGGGAGACCACAGAAGAGGAGGAGCGAGCGCAGGAAATGGTGAGAGAGAGAGCAGGAGAGGGGGAGTGAGGGCAGGAGAGACAGAGAGGGGGGA
>JAZBGW010000087.1:3415-27069 GCA_037464815.1 Mylabris variabilis
TGTGTGTGTGTGTGTGTGTGTGTGTGTGTGTGTGTGAATTGTATTTAATTTAACCAAGCAATTGAATTGTAAAATCTTCATTCGTATTCGCACGATCTTTTAACCCAAATGTTAAAATGACATCATCATCATCATTTTCTAAGGCCAATTGTAGGAATACACAAAGTGATTCATATTTGGTTGAATGTTTGAAATTTATAAAAATTATAACAAATAATGTGAGTGAGTATGTGTTTATATATGATATTTCTGTTACGCAAAGTTTAACAATAGGAGGATATAGTAGAAGAGATGAGCAGGTGTTCAATATAAAATATAGTATAACGTCATTATTTCAACTGTATATTTTATCAACAACATCCGTCATAATTATTAACATCATCACGATCAACATGATTCTATAATAAAATTCCCGCATTATATTTTATTTTCCTTTAAATTTTCCCCATAATAATGGTGGCACAATGGTGATTGTTAATTGAAACAAAACATTCGACGTAATATCATGATAATTTCATTAAGACCCTTAGATTTCAGCTGAAATCAACCCGTATACACATCTTTAATCAAACAATTTTTCCTATTTAATTTTTGTTAATTATTTCAAATGAATTTCTATTTCGAAAATATTATAGTATAAAAAACTATATACTCGTTCTTCTTAAACTTTACATTCTATTATTTTGAATTACAGTTGAATATTTGCGTTTAGTTCCCTGTAACAACCCCGTTACCGCACAACATATACAACTTGTATTTTCTTTACATGTTGAATTCAAATTAAGAGCACTGTTTTAAAGTTTTTATTTTCTTAACGTTTGAAAATCTACATAAAACCGTTTGATGTCAGCCAGATGGCTTATAACACAGTATAGGCATACACAGTATAGAGATACACATCGCAAAAGCTGAAAGTCTGGCCTAAGGCTAATACATTTACATTGGTAAAGGGGTTGTATAATGGATTCGCAACTGGAAAGCATACAGGCGGAGTGGAATCGAAATATATACGTATATATCTACTCTCTTAAACAAGTTTTGTCTTTGTACTTGAAAAATGTTTATATTGTGGTTAATTTTCAGTAATATTTGTGGGCGTTCTCTTGGATTATTATTATCATTTAAAAGCGAATAAAGTGATGGTAATCGTGGATTAAGATCACCACATGTTCAAAACCGGCATATTTCAACCCCTTTATAAACGAAAATACCATTTAATTCTATAGAGATAAAATAAAAAAAAATGCTTAGAGAATAGGTCTTAATTTTGGCCACCCTTTCCGCCTCAAAAGAAAGGCTACTGTTATATGCTCGCTCGACTCGAATAAAATACGACGGAGCTTTTAATTAACAATTTTAGAAAATGAAAATGTACGTATGTGGAAATCACATAGAGGACATGATAATTCTTTCCTTTCACCACCATCATCATCATCCTTATTATTACCGCAACCACCACCGCCTCCGCCACAATTTGAAACATACTATTCTGAAAGAGAGTTATATAAGGTTGGTGCGCTTTGCTTGCGGCTCGACCGTAAAAATTTATGTAAATTGAAAATGGCGAGATATAAAGTGAAAAAGAACGAAACGAAACACACACACAAAAAAAAATCAACCAGAAATAGAACGAATAAAGGAACATCAATCCCATCCTCTTGAGATTATATTGGCGCTGTTCTCTTTTTTGTACAATCAAGGGATAGAAAACAGAAACGTTATCAAAACAATCAAGACAGGAATCAAAGAGAACGATTGGTCGACAAAGCATCTACGGCTATTGAATCCGTCCCAAAGATTATCGTCTGAAAATTTGCTGAAAACACACATCTCTATACAGACATACAGATACAATATATAGATATAGTTAGATGTTTGTTTCTAGTTGATTACAACAAATCATTCAATATAATTCAATTAAGTTAAAAACATAAAAGAACAGGTTATTGTCCGTAATTACGATTACCACAATTCAACCACCACCACCAGCATGTCATCGGGTAACATTTGATAATTAAAATCGGGAAAAAATCCATTCGGAAATTACAGTATATCTTCACCAACAATCTGTAAATTACTGCCGGTCGTTATGATTAAGCCTCATCAAATTAAGAATGAAAGATTGCGTTTTCGTATTTATTAACACGCATATACAGGGTATTTTTTTAAAATATGGTCAATTCTGATAAAGTTCTTATTAGTTGGTGAGCGATTCGAAAAATATTGATAATGTTTTTCCAGCATATTTTCGATGGTATCCAATGATGGAACAAAATAACTGATAATACATTTTCGTACTACTTTTTTGAGCTTAATCAAAAGGCCCACTTGTTTTTTTGTTACATTCACCTATTTTTGAGTTATTCAATTTTTTTTTTAATTTTTTAGGATTTCAAAAATTCTTTGTATCTTGTGTATTTAAAAAGAAAAAATGAAATACATTTGTGCCATTACAGATCCAGTTTTTTAAGCTTTGACCTCTGAAGTTCAATTTTGAATAAATCTTACGGTTTTTGAAGTATAACAAATTTATGTTTTCTTAAATGGCAACTGTATTAGATTTGTGCTCAATAAAATTACTTACTGAATTATCATACAATTAGAGCGACGTAGAAAATCAAATCATTCTTCATTAAATTAAAGATATTTGCAAGACCGGTTTCGGACTTTAGTTCATCATCAGCTGCTAAAGTCGTAAGCTTTGAACTTCAATGTGCCTTACTTGGTGTTTCTTCTAAATATGACCAATTCTTATCAAACTGCTATTAGTTCGCGAGCGATTCTAATTATATTTGTAGGAGGATCCCTGTAACTCATTTCAGCAAAATTAGAACCTCGTAGGTCATTTGAAAACGATTGTTTTGGACAAAGTCGCAATTTTCAAAAACAAGCAAAGCACGCAAAACGACTAAGAATGACTCGTAGACCCTCCTAAGAACAAGCTGTTTCGATTTTCTCGATTGCATTCTAGAGAAAATGCGAAACATTTCCACCTATCCCAGAATAAAATGGAGAAAAACGGAAAAAATCACTGTTGGGAGGGTGTACGAGTCATTCTAAAGTGGCCCCCGGGGCCGCCCTACAAATGCTTGAGATATTTTTCGGATCTCTCGCCAACTAATAAGTGTTTCGTAAGAATCGACCACTTTTTTTAGAAAAAAAAACATCCTCTACAGTAGAATCTCTCTTATGAAAGCAATAAAAATTTCATCAAAAAAAATGATTTTTCAAGCTAATATTTAGATGATTATATTATTGATTTGTTGACTGTCATGGGAATTGCATTAATTTAACTAATAATGACTCATTCTTATTTTAAGTACTTCGTTTTTCTCCTAGTACAATGGAACAAATCTCTTGTTGAGATTGGTAATTGACCCTTTCTATTAACCGAACCGTTATTTTATTAACATCATTATATAAGACTCAATCTATTACGATGATGATGATGATGATGATGATGAAGCCACAATAAGAAATATGAATTGAAGACATGTCAGCAATCCAATCAACAATAATAACCAATTGGAAATCATTTCAATAACTGCGATTAAATTAATAAATATAGCGATTTTCTTTAAACGAACTGTTGTAGAAAACAATTGTCATCAACCCCTTTATTCTCACCCTTTTCATCTATTCATCCATCTCAAATAATAATTATTCTTAGTCGACTATTATCATGTAATTCACCAATTGTTTGTTTTTTATTATCTTTACTACATCATAAAACAATAAAATTTATAGACGCTACGATTATTGTGTTGCTCCTTTCTATACTTTGTTGCCCTCTCCAAAGGTTTTTGTGTGTTTTAAGGAGGCTTTAGTCCGATAGACAGGAAGTATCAATTTCAATTAACTCCCGCGCAATAAATCAAGTGGTAAATAGAGAGAAATACAGGCGTGCTTGTAAAATAAAAACGAATGCCGCGTCAATTGAGGTGGCGCCTGTCTTATTGTCAAACAGAACTCTTTATAGTTGACGTCATCCTCTCTGTACTACTGTCTGTAGTAAAACAAAATTATTGATAAGCCAGACTGGTGATGATGATGATGTTGTTGTTGTTATTGTTGAGATTTCGTTGTTTAATTTCGTTCATAATTAAAACTACAAAGGACAATCAAAGATTTACAGCAGTACTTTTAATGCTTGGAGGAAATTTAAATTCAGATTAATGTGAGAAATTATAATAGTGGATCGTAAAACGAAAAGTCATCTGATTCTCCAATTACTCTCAAATTATCAAATATTTCTTAATGTAAGAACTCTACGAAACATTTCACTATAGTTATCCAGCTTTGTCTTTGAACTATTCAAAATTATTGTTTGCTCAAATTGGATAAAATTATTTATATGGTAGCGAGTCATAAAGTAACATTATACAGGTAGGTATGTAAACTTGAGGATTATAAAGACTCACTTTATCGTACTGAGGACCATAATATGTACTTTATGATGAGTACCATAATGAGATTTAATTCACTAAAATCAAGCAGAAAAACTAATGGTTACTATCGAAAGGGGTAAAAGGCGAGCTGTTTAAATATTTCATATTCTTAATTTTATAAATATTAAACTCAAAATAAAATTAGTCTTTTTGAGCTTTTTTTAACTTTTACGTTAACACAAAGTTTTTGTATCTTACACGAATGGTAACCAATCATTATGGCGCACGTCGTGCTTATCACTTCACAACTTGTACCATAATGATTAACGTTACGATCCTTGTAACATAAATAAATATCATATGCGTGCACTACTTAAAGAATGACATAAAATTGACTTTAAATATAAACTCCCCCCAAAATATATTCAAAAACAGCTTCAAATTTCTTCATTTATTCGGTTTCGGAATTCCCTACATAAGAAACTGCTCTCATATTATCAAAAAATTGATCATTTAAGACAAACATTTCCTAAAATCTGGATCAATAGCCCAATATTTAACTCAAAATATGATCAATTAGTAGCAAAGTTCGCTAAAGTTTGATGATTAAGGACTAAAAATATTTACAATTAAATATAAATAGAATCCCTGACTGATCAGCCTAGATTTTGAGATATAAACAGTAAATTCGCTATAACTCCTTCATTTATTAATAGAATCAAATAATTTTTACAAGAACTCAAAGGTAAACACCTAGGCTATCCATTAGAGGTGAAAGTGTCCTTCTAGAATTTTTGGAAATAATAAAAATTGTCGTCAATTTTTGTAAACTACACAATATTGGAATAAAAATTGCCACTATTGAAGATTCATAGTCAACTCAATACAAAAATATTTTCTTCATAAAAATAATTTTATTTTGCAAGAAGGAAATAAAAAGAATGTTTTGAGAATCTAGACTAGAGGATTCCTTTTCCTAGGAACCATAAATTTAAAACAATAAAAAGTCAATTGTTGATGCAATACATAGAACATCTATTTCTATTATTCAATTGTTTCTTTTTTTTTTCTTATTCACTCCATTTTCAACTTGTGTTAATCTTCGAAAGTTGCCCATTGAAAAATAAAACTAGTCCTTCAAGCTTCACTACATCTATCCTTGCTTTTTTAAATTTATGGTTTCTAAGGAAAGGAAACAACTGGCCTAGATTCTCAAAACAGGTCCGTCACCCCTACCAATATTCACATTTTTTTTTCTTGCAAAATAAAATTAATTTTTCAAAGACAACATATTATTTTTGTATTTAGTAGACAATGAATCTTTTAAAGTCGCAATTTTTCGTTCAATATTTCTTAATTTCGAAAAGTTGACATCAATTTCTCCTATTTCCAAAAATCTAATGGATAGAATAGATGTTTACCTTCAAGTTCTTATAACAATTATTTATTTGACCATATTTACGTAAAAAAGACTGTATATGCCGAACAGTCGAGGATACCTCTTATGTCAAATTGTAGGAATTGGTCACTTGAACGATTTTTCGATTAACATTTCAATCACAAAGCTCTCTAAAAACTAAGGGTTAAGAAAAAAATGCCTTGAAAGTAGGGCTTGGCGAATAATTCGAAATGACGAGTTATTCGAGACGAATCGCATCGAATCATCCAAATTATTCGAACCCTTCATATTATTCAAACGTTGCATATTATTTGAATTATTTAAGCTATATCAAATGGTATCTATAAACAAAAATACTCGAAAAATATGAAAGGTTCGATTAATTCGTCTCATTCGAATTATTCGAAGAGCTCGGACAGGATTCGCACAGCCTTAAATGTCGAAAATTCCTGTTATGAAAGCGATTAAAAGTATGTAAATAGTCTCTTTTTCAACACTAGAGCGAGTCTTCCGATATTAACTGTGAATATTCGATGAAAACACAAGATCTGAAAATCTTGACTAGTGAATCATTTAGCTCTATAATTGGTTAAAAGTATATCTAAATCTTCCCCTATTAATGATTCTACAACAAAATTCGCTGGCAATGAATTTTTTAATGTCTTAAAATTTGAAAACACTTCAAAAAAAATGCCTAAATATATTTTTAGCAAGACTATCCAGTAAATTTTATTAAAAATTGATCTTTTAGGGCAATATGCCTTAAAACCTAGATTAGAAGTCAAGAATTTAGTTAAAACATTGATTTAAAGTTTAGTCTGAATACTCGCTTTTTTGACTACTTAGGAGCGAAATTCGCCAAAAATCCAACGATTTAAGGCAAAAATTTCTTAAAATAATCCAAAATTTACCCCAAATACTAATTAAAAGTGTCTGAACCAAAAGTTAAGCTCGAAAATCCTCAGTAAGTGGTTAAAAGTGTCTAACTAATCTTCTGATCACGATTCGTACTAATAATTCGAATGAAAACTGTTTCCGAGTCTTGTGTGCAAAATCAAGAACACCTTAATTTTCCAGAATACCACCACAAATATTTATCAAATATGCTTCTAATGAAAACTTTCGAGAGGTGCAAAATTCTTCGAGCACTTCCTCAGTTATAGATAGCCTTAAACATAAAATTTGGTAGAAAAAAATCAACTTCAATTAAAGAACAAAAATTCTGTCAATTGATTTTTATTACAAGTATGATTTTAAAAACAGACAAAAATGGAAAAGACTTAAATTTCCATCTTGTTTCTAACACAATTTACCATTGATACGCCTATGGACCTTTTCTAAAACTAAAACTAGAGTAATAATCAGACTTTACTATCTGTTAATTACAATTTCGTGCGTTTTATTTTATTTTTAATTGTTGAACGTTGAAGATTAGTTTAAATTAAATATGATTGGGTGAAATTTAAATTTCCTGTAATCTCTATTAAATAAATTGCAAAGATTTAGAAATAAACTTTATAAACGTGACATTTATAATCGAGATTTCCTTGTATCACAGGCGCCAATGAAATGAGTAAAGATGATGAGATCATATTATATTTGTTCGTGTTCTGCATTTTAAATTAGGATAACATCTCCCTATATCTATCCATTAATCTCTATATTTACTATATCTATATCTACATGTACAAGAGATCAATGCAATATTACATCAAACATACAATTTATAATGATTATAAACGATAATTATCTTTAATAGAGGCGTGGTTAATTTTATTCAAATCCTTAACAATTATAATAACAATAATGGTATTTTTGTTATTATTGATAATAATATGACTCTATAGAGGGTGTTGACAAATATCATTTATGATCCGGTAATAACAATTTAGCTGTAATTACAGGATATTGTTGTTGAGAATCAGTTGTTGGAAATAGAGGGGGATTTTGTGTCGCGCGACACAAAAACAACCCCAAGGGTTATTTCTATATTCGTACGTATTTTCTATCATATGTATGTAGATGTATATGTTGGATAGAAAAGGGTGGCTTTGATACAATTACATGCACGTATCATTGCACAAAATAAGAAAATGATCATACTCCTACAGTACTCTCTCATCTACCATATGGGCTATTCCCATCAGAATATCTAACAATAAGCGAAAAAAAGGGCAATTATTTATTGTTTTTCATTTATCGGGGGTAATATAGTTTGAAGTGTTGGAATGTAAGCGTTAGATGGAACATATGGTGGTGGTGCGTGTTTGTCTATGTCAGTGTATGCGTTTTGAAAGCCATTTCCAGTTATAGAATTGGACTGGATCCCATACAATTGTCGATTTGCGATCTTTTGCTTTTCATTTGCATTGCAAAGTATACCGCAATTCGGCGCCAACACATATTCAATGTCTACCGTATAAAACTTCACCGGCAACGACGCCCACGGGACTACCCCGGAATCGGTTTCCGGGTTTAGATTGAGTTGAATTTGCTCACATAACCCGCATGATGATATTACTACCTTATACAACGTTTCTGCTATTTCACGTTGTGTCTGTATTTAATTCTATTGAAATCTTTAAAACGGTGGTAGTGGTGGTAGCAGCATAGTGGTCGAGAGAAGATTGGTATTTCGATTACCGTATTATGCATATTGTGTTATACGTGTGTATGAATCGTTGCGAAATGGTGGTAGGTTTTCCTATATAAACTTACAAATATGTTCTGGAAAATTAACTAAAAGGAGATTTATTCTTTTAGATGAGGACGAAAAAAAAGAGGATTGAATATTTATCGAGTGTTAATGACTGAGGACCTTCTACAACTGTACCATGGAAAAGTTGCGTGCGAAGAATCGATGTAGGCACAGGTGTTTAGGTCATCTATCGTGTCCTCTGACATGGGATTACATTTCTTTCCCTCATCTAATACCCTCAAATGCATATCAAAATCCTCCACCCGAAAACATAAAGTACAGATTTCAACATTTACAACAAATAAACGACAAATAGATACTTTTGTGCCCCTTGTAAATTTACAAAAAAATCAAATAATCGCAACAATCGTAGAAAATTAAATACTAGATATTTAACAGAATTCATTCATCTTTTAGCCCAACTTACCGGAGATCTCCATTAAAGAAATTTGTTTCTTTTTTTATCTCTAGTAAAATTCACAGACTGTTTCTCATTGTTTTATAAATGCCCCCATAAACAACGAAACACAAAGAGGAGGAATCGTGAAATCTTAGAACTGAGGTTTATCCTATAATGGTGTGAACGAACAGGTGTTGTTTTCTTAGGTTGGTCGTCTTAGATCGGGGGCATTTCAAGCTGTAGTTATATACATAAACGCACTCTCGGAACTTATTCTAAGATTTATTATTGTTAACCATTGTATACCCAAACACAAAGACGACAGTTGAAATAATTGATCGTCTAAAATTAAAAATTGCATTTTTCACACCGGAATAGGTACCTATTGTCTACTATAAAGTAAAAGTTTAGCGGCAATAGAGTTTTCGTCAATCGCCGATATGTTATAAACTCCCCGTTAGAGCTTCTAAAACTTAAAATCATATCGTACAACGTGTATTTTTACGATATTATCGGAAATAACGGAACCAATGAAAAATTGTCGGTATAATCCGCGTGACTCCACGCACACGTGAATCGATGTATCTTTAAATGGCGGATACCGATCAGCTGATCGTACTGCTAGTAGCAGTAATCTCAATGTATGTCACTTGTCATTATAACAGCTTAAATGTTTCACGTAAAGCAAAAACGTTCTTCCCGTTATAATCGGTACCGTACAGTTTAAGACTATAACATAACGTATCGGTGAAGGGCGAAAACTCGAATGTTAGCGTTAGCTTTACCGTTATCGATACGGAATGCATCTAACAACTCAAGTTTTAGCGTATTTTTAGATACCTAATGATATAAAAAATCAATCTATGGAAATTATAGCTTATTTTGAATTATTAATGAAGCTTACAACCTACAAATAACTAAAATATCCCTTACACTAAAGTCAAATTTACAAGAGATACGCGATTTTCCTCTCCTATTACCTACTAATATTTGTAATTGTAAAAGTTTTTCCGTAAAAAAGATCTCATATTAATATTAATCGCTTAAAAAATGCATTTTATGGTTAATTGTTGCTTATTAAGCCGCGTCCACATCTAACGAACAACACGAACGAACGCGAATGAACAAGCAAAAACAACAAATGCGCACCAACATTCACGAACACCAACAAACATATGCAAATAGATACAAATGCTTCAACTGTAGACTAGTGCTGTGACGTACTTTCGCTTCCAATTCGATTTTGTTCCGCTTTCGTCGAATTATATTTTTTAAGATCTGTTTAAGGTTCCGTTTCCGCTATGAGGCTTCCGTTACAACACTACCATAGATTCATTTGTGTTCAGCACATACGAACGCGAACGAAAGCAAAATAGGAGTTTCACTTGAAGTACCGAAATGAGATTGGTAGCTGTTTGTGATCGGTTTATCGTTCGCGTTTAAGGGTATTGTCAAATGCTAGACTAAGATCGTTCAATTACATAGAGTCGATTGGGCCACATAACTTAAATTCGATAAGAGGTATTGAGCTTGCCAATACCTCAATCGATTGCAAATTTTATTCTTCATGGGGGGACGCCCGATTTTTGTTGCATAACCGATTAGCTTTTCCAATATTCTGAAAATAATATGACTTTTGTCCTAGAAACGTAGTGTTAAATCGGGCCATATTACTTCTTGTACAGTGAAAATAATGTAATTAAATTTGCATGAATAAATAGAGGAAAGTCAACTGCATGGGAGGACACTAATCAAATTTCAATTTTCTTTTTCATTTCTGTAAATATGGCATTTAAAGTAGCCAATTTTTTCGAAGTTAGAAATCTGAATAAGCAATAAGAAACGAATATTGTATTCAACATAGTCATCCTCATTGACAGGTGCACAATAGGACAAACAAAATAGGTAAAAGAGGTGACGAAAACTAGTTTTGTTTGCAATGAATTGACAACACCCTTAACATTTTGGTGTTTAAATTTCCGTTAACTCCGATGTGGACCCAGCTTTAGAGTGTCGCTAGAATCACTAGTGTAATGCTAGCTTTAATTTAAAGCATCCAATGACAACCGAATGTCAGCTTTTTAGGTTAGGTAATCTAAAATCGTGATGATTTGATTTTTTTGTAATATAATTAAAATTAGACTTTGAAATTAACAAATTGTAATTGCAATTAGATCCATAGAATGCTCTCTTATTCTTAATAAAATTTAATTCGACAATGACACTCAAAAATTTACAATTATTTTTAATATTTCTTCTATGTAATCTCTCTCAAATTTCTTGTTATAAGGCTGTTTTTCTAATTCATGGAATAGTAACAGGTAGTGAAAGTATGGAATTGATAAAATCACGAATTATTGAGGTAAATCGAATAGGATTAGAATAATATGATTCATTATTAACAATTATTAATAGAAACATCCTGGTACTGTTGTCTACAATACCAATAGATTTGCTGGTTGGTCAAGTCTGGATAATATGTGGTATCAAGTTCAACAAATCGGTAATGATTTAATGAATCTAACAAAATACCATCCTGATGGTATACACCTTCTTGGTTATTCACAAGGTGCTCTATTGGCACGTTCAATACTCCAAACATTTCCCGAACATAATATTAAACGATTTATATCGTTAAGTGGACCACAAGCTGGCCAGTATGGAAGTAATATTGATAAATTTCTAATTTTTATCATAATTAATTAAAATAATATATTTTAGCACAATTTCTACATTTAGTCTTTCCAAATTTAGCATTAAAATCAGCATTTGAATTGTTTTATTCGAGAGTTGGACAACATACATCTGTTGGGAATTACTGGAACGATCCCTATCATCAAAATTTATATTATAAATACTCACAATATTTACCGTATATAAATAATGAATTATTAACAAATCGTAGTGATGAATTCAAGAGAGGTATTGCAAAATTGGAGAAAATGGTATTAATTGGTGGACCTGATGATAACGTTATAACACCATGGCAATCTAGGTATAATTGCTGAATAATTACCAACACAATTAATTTCTAAATCGTTTTCTTTTAGTCAATTTGGATACTATGATATTAACAAGACTGTAGTTAATTTAAACGATCGTGATATTTACAAGAAGGATCTGATAGGACTGAAAACTCTAGACGATTCAAAAAAATTGAAAATAATTACTATACCTGGGATCAATCATTTCATGTGGCATCTAAACATTTCAATTGTAGATAATTATATTTTACCTCATTTAGATTGATTATTATTATTATTTGCCTCTAAAGTACAAATACATGACGTAAACACTTTGACTTTTTTTCGTGAAAATCCCACCATTGTTATCGTATTTATTGAGACATTTTGAAATATTTAATCTTATCATTATCAGTTTCTACGAATATTAATTGAAACAAAATAGAATCGGCCAATAATTATAATAGATATAGATTTTTCGATTACTCATAAATCATATTAACGCATTCTTTAAATTGTTATTGCATGTATATTTTCTTAATTATAATGAGCATTTTAATAGAGTGATCAAATGATATTAAATATCTAATCGGTTAATGATAATTAGAAAGTGGAACAATAAAAAATTAGATTTCTTTGTAAATTACATATTATTTGGTGAAAAATGTTCTGCTTGTGGCGAAAAACACATACATTTAAACCACCGCCTGTTGATGAACGACTTGGTAAAATTAAAACAATTGTAATACGACCAACAAGTAATTAACAAGATAACAAAATAACTCAACTAATTATTAACAACAATACACTTCTTACAGCTCCGGATGAAACCAAGCCAACAATTGAACAAACTTCTAATGGCACAGAAAAACAAAAGAAATCAATTGATACCGTCAAAGAGACGACACGAAATTCATTAGAAAGCACTTCAACTAGAGACAGAGATTCATTATCTAAAGAGCACGAACCTAAAAACAATGAAAACCAACGAAATTCATCAGAACAAACCAACAAAGCATCCAAATCAACTATTACAAGCGACTCACCAGTGGATGAAGATACAAAAAGTGATAGAAATCCTTCAGGAAGTATTGCTGAAACTAAACCAAAAAATCGCCGTGACGCTCTTATTACAAGTCCAGTAAATTACGATGAAAATGCAATAAAGAAAATACCGAAACACCCAAAAGATTCAAAGTAAGTTACTCTTTATTTATTTACAAAAAAAAAAAACTAGTCTAAACATTTTTCCAGTGATACGAAATTGTTGAAAGAAGCTTTCAGTCGTAATGACTTCTTAAAGCAGGTCGTCAAAGATGATCTACTTCAAGATATTGTCGATGCAATGTATAAACGTGAAATTAAAGCAAAAGAAGTGATAATTCATGAAGGTGAATACGGTTCACACCTATACGTTTCAGCAACAGGCAAATATGAGATATTAACAAAAACAAATGGAGTTATTGATGTATTTGATGATGTTCGTGTATTTGGCGAATTAGCAATTCTCTATAACGACAAACGTAAAGCAACAATACGTGCTTTAAAAGCTGGTCGTGTCTGGGTACTTGATCAATCCGTTTATCAACAATTAATCATTCATCATAATATCAAAGAACAAGATGAGACATTAAATTTCTTACAAAATATACCGAAATTGAGTAAAATCGGTCCAGATGCATTACAAAAAGTTGCCACATTAATGAAACGAGAAATCTTCACACCTGGTCAACAGATTGTCCGTGAAGGTGATCGTGGTGATAAATTCTATATTATACGTATTGGTACAGTGACAATTACAAAAGCGAATGAGGGTATTGTTGCTAAATTTGGACCGGGACAATATTTCGGTGAACTAGGTTTGTTGAATGATCGCCGACAGGCTACAGTCATCGCCGATTCACCTGGTGTTGAATGTTTAACATTGAATCGCCAAGACTTTTTAGATCACTTTGGTGATGTTGAAGACATCTCAAATATAACCGTTCAACCAGTAAAAAAGATCGAGAACCATGACGAAAATACGAATGAATATAGTGATATAAATCTAAATGATTTGAATATATTGAAAACTATCGGTGTTGGTGGTTTTGGGCGTGTTGAATTAGTTCAACATAAAAAACGACCTGAACAAATATTTGCATTGAAATACTTGAAAAAATACGATATGGTTGAACAGAATCAACAGGAACACGTTTATAATGAGAAGAATTTACAAACACCAGCACGATCAATTTTTATAGTTCGTTTATATAAAACATTTACAACCCCTAAATATATTCATTTCTTGATGGAGGTATGTTTAGGTGGTGATTTATGGACTTTATTACGGCGACAAAAGAATCGACGATTCGACGAATCAGGTGCTAGATTCATTGCAGCTTGTGTATTAGAGGCTTTAGCGTATTTGCATGAACGCAATATTGTCTATCGTGATCTAAAACCAGAAAATCTATTAATCGATAGTAATGGATACGTTAAATTAACAGATTTTGGTTTTGCTAAACAACTCGGTTCAAGAGGTAGAACATTCACATTTGCTGGTACACCAGAATATGTAGCACCTGAAATTGTACTAAATCGTGGCCATGATAAATCTGTGGATTATTGGGCGTTTGGTGCATTTATTTTCGAATTATTAACAGGCCGAACACCTTTCTATACAAACGATCCGACTCATATTAGAACATACAATAAAATCTTGGCCGGTATTGATAATGTTGATTTTCCATCGTACATTACATATAAGGCAAGAAATATCATTGAAAAATTATGTAAACCATTACCAACAGAACGTCTGGGTTGTCAAAAGAATGGTATTGATGATATAAGAAATGCTAAATGGTTTATGGGTTTTCCGTGGAATAAATTAAATGAAAAACAAATTCATTCACCATTTAAACCAAAATTAAAATCACCTACTGATACATCAAATTTTGATGATTTCAAAGAGGATAAAGATACACCACCGGACGAAAACAGCGGATGGGATAAGAATTTATAAATATTCACTCATGTTGTAATATTTGAATACTGTAACTCTAAATACTAAAAAATAGATTTATAACAGAAAGGGAGTCTTTTTGATCCAGAAAATAACAATAGTCCTTTCTATTTACCGGGTGATTCATCTGAAAAAAAGTTCTTGTGATAACTCTCATGATTTGGCGAGCGAATCGAAAAATATTTCAAGTATTTATAGGAGGGTCCCTAGAGATCATTTTAGCTAAAGTAGAACCTTGGAAATGGGTCAAAAAACGGTCGTTTCTGAAAATGTCGTGATTTTCAAAAACGAATTAAACAAGTAAAGACTTGAAATAACTTGAGGAGTCTCTCAAGATTGCTTTTTTTTCGTTTTTCTTCATTTTATTCAGGAACAGGTGGAAATATTTCACATTTTTTTAGAATGCAACACGGAAAAACGAAAAAAATCAATGGTGGGAGGATCTTCTAAGTAATCTCGCCCAAAACGAGCGTTTTTTGATCAGCTTCCGAATGAGCTACGAGGTTCTAATGTAACTGACTTTCCTCTATTTATTCATACAAATTCAATTAAATTATTTTCACTAAACAAGAAGTTATGTGGCCCAACTTTTCTCTTATGGAATCTCTATGTAATCGTACAATTTCAGATTAGCATTTAGCAATACCCTTAAACGAATTCATAAATCTGGTTGATTTACGTACAGAAGGAACAACAAAGGGGAAAACCGGATATTCGTATAGGAGCGTAAAAATATAAAATAATAAAGATTATTTTTATTGTTATTCTTCACTTAAAAATTCAAACAATCTTACTTGTAGCCATATTGATTGATAACAGCTGTAAATGGTGCTACCTGTTTCTCCACTTTTTCTGACGCTTGTCTAGTCAATTTCTTTAATTTATTACGTTGACGAATCTCAAGTACAGCTTTAACTTTACGTTTTGTCTCCAATGTTCTAACAACATCTTTGTATTTCCAACCAACTTCATGTGATAAACGACCAACATGACAATACTAACAAATCAAAATTAACAATAAAGAAATAAATAAAATTTATACAGTAGAAAAACATTACTTTACGTCCCGGTTTCAAGCAGACAATACGCAATGCACCTGGTACAACGACACGTTTCCTGCGATCGTACGGTGATGGTATACCTTCGTACGTCTTCAAGCGACGTAAAGCTTGCTTTCCACGCTCTGTTTTATGTGGCAACATTCCTGTAATTTATACACAAAATAATTTATTTCACTTCATTTCTAAAATAAAACAAGCCAAAATTACCTCTGACCGTCTTCCAAAAGATCCTGGATGGAGCTCGGAAATGGAATGGTCCACGAGCTGGATTTACATTGCAACGTTTACGAAGAAACGACAAATATTTTAACTTATTTCTAATAACAATAAGTAAACGATTACGAATAATTTAGTAACGTAATAATAAATCTTACCTGTAGAAATTACCGGAGATGTTTAATTGTTCACATCTTACTACGATAACCCGATTGCCTTGCAATAGTGTTTTGGCAACAACACAGGCTAAACGGCCCAATAAATGGCCTTTACCGTCAATTAGAATTGGCTAAGACAAAAATATGCGGAGAAATTAATATCAAAACACGTGTCGGCTTAGAAAGTAAGGTTATAAACATATGATGGAAAATATTCAAATTAAATATCAAATTAATTACAAAAACTTGAAATAAAATTAAAAATATAATAAACTATTAATAACTGATTATAATTTAATTTAATTAATTTAAGAAAAATCTAAATTACCTTATTACTAAAGCCCGTCATATTCCCTACACGAACTAGAAAAGAAAGATGGCGGCGCTATAAAATGGCAGCCAAATCAAATTTCACAATTGCCAATTGTAATAAAAATTACTAAAATATTTGAAATTTAGCGGGAGATTTTGTTTAATTATTCAAATCATTCTTAAAATACATGGAACATTGTCAAATACATTTAGAAACTAACACAATAAAATTAGAAGAAAATAATAAAAAAATAAACATTAAGAATAATAAAGGGCAATTATTTATCGAGAATGCTATCAACAGCCATTTTCAATAATTTCGCATCTGTAATGTGTTTCGATGAAGGATTCGACGACATGAATATCTGTAATTGTTTCAATAAATCACCCATAACTTTCGGTATAAATTGTCTAGTTTGAGTATAGTTTGGAATTAATGCTACTAGAGCTGCACGAATATAGCTGTAATTGTGAAAATTTATTAAAAATGATTACCATCAATTTTGTTCAATTACCTCAATTTCGTTTCGGTATTCTTATTCAATTCCATACTCAATTGTTGAATTAACGCCAAAATACAATTCTGTGGTAATTTCATATTACCGTGGAACACTTGATGGATATCAACTTTTTCACAAACATAAATAACAAAATTTAGATTCTCTGCTGATAAGGCTACTTGAAATGCTTCATCATAACATTCTTTGGCTATCAAATGATCCAAATGGGTTAAAGTTACCTGAAAATAGCAACAAATTGAACACGAACAAAACAGAAACAATACGAAACAATAACTACAAAAGGTTGTAAGAATTAAATCACAGCAAAAGCAGAAACTCAACAATTTATTTCTAGAAATAAAAAGAAAACAAATAACAAACTTAACATACTTATTTGAGGTAGAAAAAAAATAAAGAAATTCTCCAAGTGGAAGGCAATGAGAGGAAAATAGAGCTAATCTAGTGATATCTACGGTAATAATGCAATCTTTTATATGGATAATTATTACGTACTTGTGTATCTGTATGTATTGATGGTGTAACAGCCCGTGATCGTACAGCATTAATTACACTATCCTCAAGTACTGAAGCATGATTCTTAAAGCCTAATTTGATTTGTTCACTAATTACATCTTTAATATTCTGAATCAAATTCTCTTGCATACTATAAACAACAAAAAAATTAACAAATTAATCTAATTTAATTAAGGGGATGTTGGAGTCCGGCCTCGATTCAATGTCCGAAAAAGTGACATTTTTTTATTATTCTTTAATCATCGATTTCTCGCTTGTTATCTGAGATATTCAAACGCTGTAACCGAAGGAGTTTTCCATTTTGAAAAAAATTCACTAAATTCCAAAGAAAAAGTTATTGAAAAAAAAATTAAAGAAAATTTTCGAACTTTTTCATTTTTGCAAAATTCGATTTTTTGACATCCATCAGCCCTTCGCCCACGAATAAGGTTTGAAACTAGTTACCGTATGTTTTTTTTTTATCCTTAAAATTATAGAAACTGCGTGATTTAAAAATTTAAAATAATTTAACATGATCCGACATTTTCCTCTGCACTTTGGAATTTATAGTGAAAATTTTCCAAAATAGAAAACTTCGAATACATTGTAAAACGCCGATTCAACGCTCGTAACAGGTTTGAATATCTCAAAATACAACTTAGAAATTGATGATTCAAAATTAGCACTTTTTCGATAATCGAATATCGGCCGGACTCCAGCTTCCCCTTAACAACTTACTGCTTTATTGTATTGTTGAATTGTTTGTGTACATCAGTTGTGAACGTGTTTGTAAATTTCTCTGTATTCTTCTGTAAATTATCAGCAACGGTTTGTATTTGCGATACTAGATCCTTGCCGCGTTCTTGGACACGTTTCTGACGCTCCATATAACTCTCAACAGATGCAGTATCTACAATACAATTCAATAATAATCGTAGAATTTTAATATAAATACAAAAATTTACATTCTTTAGTGCCTTGTGTAAAAGTCTCGTTAATCTGATGGAACATATTACCACAAATTCGTTCTAATGATGGTATTAATGTTGTTGCAACCATATCTTTATAACATTTCTCTAATATCGGTGCAATAACATTAGCAACGGACATACTTAGAGATTCAGCTAAAGCCTGAAATTATCCAAAAATTTACAATAAATTCTAATTATTCAAATAGGAAAATTTTACTTTACTATTAACTAGTTTTGTAATCTTCTCCTGTAATGCTATATCACTATTTAATTTCTGTGTATTTTGCAAGTCTAATTGGTGTTTTAATGCTTCAACTAAATTACGTATTGTCGGTACAACAACATGTTTCATCTCGTGACCAATTATATTTTGTATTTTCTCATTGATTTGTTGTGTTAAAATCTGTGATAGATTTGTTATAATTTGTTCATGTTGTTGGCGTTCATTATTCTTTTGCATATTTAATAAATTCTCCAACATTTTTGCAATTTGTAAATGTTGTTTCGACATTGCCAATTCTAATTCTTTATTAAATTCATCACTTATTAGAATATTTTGATTTGTTGTTTGTGTTGTTGTCGCTGCCACAACTGGTGCTGGTGTTGTTGTTACTGTTGTTTTAATTTGATTTAAATTCTTCAATTCTTGATGTAATTTCTGTAACATCAAATTTTGATCGTTTATCGAACTTTGTAATGTTGTTAAACGTAAATTAATCGATTGTATTTGATCATGTATCCAATCATTACTATTATCAACAACCTCATTATTATCACCATTAATCTCTTGTTTATTATCATTAACTAGAGGCATTTTTAACCATGCTGTTGTTGCTGTTGTTGACGTCCCAACTGTTGATGTTGTTGTTGTTGTAGTTGTTGCAACCGACATTGTCGCACTACTTGTTGTTATTGTATTATCTTCATGATTATCATCATCATCATCATCCATTTTCGTTAAATTATCAAAATAATCCTGTGATGTATATGTTGAATTATTCAATGAGAGAATCTCTTGAACTTCACGACTAGGACTAGATCCACCACTAGCGAAATTATCCTTTTCTGGTCGTTGAAAATCAATTAAATTCTCTACATTGTCAACATTTTCGTGTAATTTTTTATTTAAATCATTCGAATTTTCTTCCGTTGTTGTTGTTGTTGTTGTGGTTGGATTTGTAGTGAAAGCTTCTGGTGTCATTAAATTTAACGATTCTTGTTGTTGTTGTTCAACTTGTTGTTGTTGATGTATTAATAATGTAACACTCGATTGTAAATCATCTAATTTCGGTACTTTTTCACAATTAATTTCTTCCTCATCATCATCACCACCACCACCACCACCACCATCATCATGTTTTTGTTGAATTTGTTTATGAATTATTTCCGTATTATATAATAAAGTTTCTGGTTGAAAAACTATATTACATTCTTGGAATTTCTTCTGTTGTATAACTAATAATTTAATAATACATGCTGTTGTTAATGTAACAATATCATCATCATCATCAATATCATCATCTAAATCATGTTCGTCTAAATCATTAACAAAATGATCACTTGTACTTAAATCAGTTGTTCTTAATTTACGTACAGTTGCTTCAGTTATATGAAAACTTAAAAATGGTGTTGGTAATAGAAATTGTGATAACATTACAACTGATATTTTTTGTGCATCATCATTACGTTCTAATTGTAAAACATATAAAACTTTATTATTTAAATCAGACATTATTAAATATTGTCCAGTATAATCAATTGATATTTTTAAATAGACATTTTGTATTAGATTTGTTGGATCTGGTTTAAAATGTATTGTTTGTAAACATGTCCATGTTTCACATGACCATAATTTTAATTCGGAATTATGATTTGCACCAGTTATTGTAAATTTCCAACATCTATACATGTAAATTATTTATTTTTAACGGTTAATATTAATTAAAAATTGAAAACTTACTGTGAACTACATTCGAGAAGATTATCAACGAAAATTATCGATGATAAGGGACTGCCACCATGCGGTCTCCATTCGTGTAAACATTTTTGCTTATCATTATCCACCATATAAATCTAATTAGAAATTGATTGAAAGAAATAAATTAATAGAAAATCATCGAAACTTATTCTCTATGTAGTCATCTTAATTTTTATGTACGATTGCAATGTAATTCCTAAAATATCGAACCATCTGATTGAAAAGGTGAGATTTAAAATCTGAATTAAAACTCATCAAAAACCGACAACATTGGGGAAGGATTTAGTCTTAAAATGCAGACTAAATAACGTTAAGTCGATAATTCAGTTAAAAATTCAGTTAAGAGTCAAAGTTGTCAGATTTTTATGATTTAATAGCAAAATTTATGATGATTTAAAGTGAAAATCTCTTAAAACCCAAATTAAAGTTAAAACCTAAATTCTAATACAAACCAAAAGTCTCTAAATTATCCACTTTTAGAATGAAAATATCTTGAAACGTAGTCTAAAAGCCCAAAATTTAATTTGAAAAAGTTAAAAAAGTAGCCAGGTCGTGTTTTTTACAATTTAATAATGAAATGTCCTAAAAACTGAGGATTTTAAACAAGAATATTTCAAGATCTAGATTAAATTTTGAGAATTCCCTCCGAAAAACAACAATCGAAATTGATTAAACCTTCTCCTTTTAAATATTCCACAGGAAAATATTTGAAAAACAACTAAAAAGCTCTTAATAGTCTATTTTTGATGTCGTAGTAGAAAATCTTGTTCAAAAATTGATAATCTAAGACAACACCTAGCCTGATAGTCGAGAATTTAACTCTAAAATCGATCAAGGCTCTAAAGCTTCTCATTTCGACTACCCTATAACAAGATTCCAAAAAAAAAAACAGTATAATTTCATTTGAAAATATTCCCCAAAAACGACTGAAAAAATGTTCAAACGGTGTCTTTTTTTTTTCTTAAAAAACCAATTAAGTATAGTGGTCGCCTGGGCCTTGTGAATTTTGACTTGTAAGTAAAAGGACTTTGTGGCTGGGGTGTACAAAGACAACTTTCCACCGTAGTTTCTGTGAACAGCAATGGGCAGTGTAGGGGTGAAACTACCTGATTTTAAAGAACTGTTCTCCCGTTGACCGCGTGTGCTATAAGTTGTAAATTACCCCTTGCTAGTCATTTCTTTGTGGACCGCAACTATAAAGTAAATTGATTTGTAAATCGAAATTCACAAGACCCATTCGGCCACTATACCAAAATATCTCAAGACTTATTGTTAGATCAGAATTCATCATAAAAATCGAACAAGTGTCTGAATCTTTTTTTTTCACGTTCAGTGGCAAAGCTCGCAAAAAATCAAAGATTTTACTACAAAATGTGAAAAGACTTGCACTAAAAGTTAAAAATTCGGTTCAAAAATTGAATAAATTGTCTCCCTTTTTAAAAACTAATATCTTGTAACAAAATAACTGTAATCAATAATTTGCCATCTAAAACTTCAATTTATGCCTATTTCATCGACCGATTTGTAAATTTATGACAAGAATTTCCATCAAATATTTGTGAGGACTAATCACAATGACTGCATAGAGAATACGATTGAATAATTAAACGAAATACTTGGAAAAATTTGACATAACCATCTAGACAAGCTATAGCAATAGCTGTACCATCTGATGAGAATGAAGCATCAACTAATTCAGCATTATGTGTAATTTCAACATAACCTTCATATTTTGGATTTGGTTCAACTATACCATTACTGTATTTATTATTAATTATACCATAATTCCAGATTTCAGCTAAAAATTTTCATTTTATTTTTACATTGATACATTCTAAATAAATCATTACCTTTATTATTATTTAAAATAACAAACATCTTCTCTGGATCGTCACAATTATCAACTTCATCTTCACCAAACCAGGACAGATACGGACACCAAATTATACGAAAATTAGAAGCAGCATGCGGTAGAATATCACTGTGATAAATGTGGAGAAGTAAATTATATCTAGAATTAATATAATTTTTCATTTCTCTATCGGTTAAAAGATAAAGTAATATATATGTACGTTATAGAGCCTGGCTTGTCGATAATCTCGTAAATTCGTACGTTTCCTTCATCGTCAATACAACCCAAAATAATATCTGTTTTTGAGAATGCAAACGCCACATCTTTAACATCGTTTCTTAAATTTTTTATTAAAGCACGATCACCAGTCTCTTGATTCGTTACACGCACCATCCCACCATCTTTACCTTTCATACCATAAGCAACAATCTTGCCATTTATATGTACAGCAACCAATTGGCCACGATAATAATGGAACTCCCAATTGTAGTCGATACGATTGATTAATTTCACTTTCGAACTACCGTGCGTATGTTGGCCGGAACTGCAATGAACGGTCACATTTTGGCCGACGATCTTTGCTGAAAATTCCGACTCCAAACCGGTGTATTTACTAAAAAAAAAAATATCCAGAAAAAAATAATTTGCAATTATAAATGTATGCTTTATAATTACATATTTTGAATTATTTCAGTTCCTGTTGATTGTATTGGTGAATCCATTGTAGAACATTCAAATTTTCATGAAAATACTGACGAAAACATACACATACAACACAAATTGTAAACTGATCTTTTTACGGCATGTACGTAGAAAATGTAAAAAATTTATTTTCAGAAAGAATTTGATAACAAATTTTAGCGATTAACGTAAAAAAATGTCAACAGACAACTTTCAAAATCTGTAAAAAATAATTTTTATTAATAAATCTTTAATTGTAGAATAAATGGAAAATTTTCCATATTAACCTCACATCGACATTTTCGCGCAACTGTCACCATTATTCAACGTTGCCAAATATTGTCTCACAATTCAACAGAACTTTACAAAAACTACAATAACTAAAATAAAACAGGAAAAATTGTAACAAATTAAGCAAATTCTTCATCACTTTTATCATATCCGAGCATATTTAGTGACACTTTCTAATAGTTTAATAATTAATTCAAAAAATTCAAAAGATTAAATCAGTAAATGCAATAAATAATAAGAGTTGGGCAACGGTGTGTCAATGGCGTGAT
>JAZBGW010000088.1:8992-21735 GCA_037464815.1 Mylabris variabilis
TTCCGTCGTCTTTTATTTCATCTAGATCAAAATTCCAAACCTACATCACATTTTGCCCTATTTACAGTAACCGTCCAGACATTTTTGAAAGTTTTGCCTGGTATTAAGGCAATTTTTTTTTATAGAAAATCGATTCGTGCGAAATTTGAAATAATTACTTTCCTATAAAATCGATAAATAATTCACTAACCAAAATTCTGATAATATTTATTTGACTTTCAAAAATTTCACTTATTTCACAGAAACTTACTCGACAGTCAAAAAAGAAAAAACAAACAAAAACATACGAAGAAACCCTGAAAATACTTAAAAATTATTGTAATTTTCTTCTTTCCTAAATATAATATGTTCAAAACCCCATATTTTTTGTGTTCGTTTACAAAAACAATTACACCAACATTCATTCCACACATGTTAATACTTGTTCCTGTTTTTTTTCAGCACGACATACATTAAATAATCTACGGAATTGGTAAACTGAAATCATCATTCAGGACTTGATTCTCTTATTTATGTTCAAAAAAAAGACTATTTCATTTTGGTCGTTGCATATTTACAGATTCTTCATTGTAATTATCATTTATTTTGTTAGTGAAACAATTCGATTAATAGATTAAATCTATATTATATGCTCACATGACTTTACATCTACGTAGAGCTTTAAATGTACATATAAAATGAGTACTTGAAATCAAATATATAAAGTAATACTAGGACTATTATCTTGTAGAAAATTACCGTTTTTGTTTGCATTTCTTTTTATTACAAAGAAATAAAATAAAAACAACTTTACTCTAACTGGACGGAGTAGAATAAAACTAAAAAAACACTTTCAATATTACTATTATTATCATTATTTACAATAATCTTTGTTCATCTAATCTTCCTAATTATTTATTATTTTCTTATTTATTCAATTGATTAAAAAATAAAATAAAAATCCTATAATTTAAAATCAACTCACCTCCAGTCAGAGAAAAGTGATTAATGCACTTGTAAAGTACACTGACATTTCAAAGTATTTAAAATAAAAGAAAATAAATGGAAAACACCAAAAAGTCAATGCACCACCTAACAAATATCAAAAATAAAAACAAAAATACTTGCCAAACATTAAAAATCGAATAAATTAAACATAGAATATCCAAATTTAATTAATTGTGAAGAAATAAGAGAAACATGGCCATTATATATTAATTATATATATAGAGTTATAAACATTATAACGTATAAAAGAGTGCAATCCAAAACATACTTCTTTAAACAATAAATATTCAATAAAACATGAAACAAAACGTTCTTTCGATAGAAACTCTCGAAATATGTTTTGTTAGCAATCCTTTTCTGTCGTTATTCTTAACTGATAAATTTTAATATATATATAACCACAATTCTTTCCTATTATTATTATTATTATTTTAGTTTTTCCCCTTAATTATCAATGCCGAAAACACAACAAAGAACTGTGATTGTACTTTTGTCTCGAATTCGATAATCAGCAAAGTGCAATTTTGGAAAAATATAAAAAAATATACATTAAAATCTCATTAAATGCTGATAAAAACCTGGATGTTTCTTTTCTTTTGTTAAATATATAATCAATTTTAAACGAAATATTACTTTTTCGATCGTTTTGTTTTCCTCCCTTTCTTTGTTGCAGTAGCTTTTGCTGTTGATTTTTGAGCTTTTGACGTTGATGATATTTTTGAAGCTTTTACACCTACAATCATAACACACCATTATCATTAGAATTATAATAATAATAAAAATATAATAATAAACTAACTTTCTTGATTTTTATTAGTTGAGATAGCACCCTTTCGTGCAACTTTTGCTAAAACACGCGCCTTCTTCTGATCGACAATCGGACTCACTTTATTATTATGATTTTGATTATCACTACGTCGTTTTAAACGATCAGTTCGACTTGTTGTTGTTGTTGTGGCTGTTGTTGTAGAAGTCACTGTTGATAATTTTTTAGTTTCATTTGTTGGTGTTGGTTTCCTTGCCGTTATATTCCGTTTTCGTGTCGATCTCTTATTAGTTTTTGTCTTTGCTACAATTTTACGAACTTTTGATTGATTAGGTGATTTTGTTAATACAGTAGCAGTGGCGGTGGTGGCGGCAGCTGTTGTTGCTGTATTTGATTTTCTACCACTTCTTAATGAAGATGTAGCTTTACGTTTCCTACCTTTCCTTTTCTTCAACTGACTTTCTTCTTTATACAGCGACACGTCTACTGCAATTTTTTTTATTTCGCTCAATCAAAATTAAGAAACTATTTTATAATAAAACCTTACTGTTTATTACTATTATCGAGTCATAGAATATTAAATTCAATAAACTCTAAATAGAAAACATTCTCTAACTTATCAGTGAAGGCTTTAATTAGCAATGAATTTAGAAATAACAAGTTTGAGAGAAACATAATTAAATTGATTACAAAAAACAAAAGCTTAAGGGGAGTCCGGACCTTTATGTCGGTTAGGCGTGCGAAAACAGTCAATTTTCAAACAGCGTATACTCGCTTGTTTTTGAAGAAAATGTCAAAAATTGACGTGCGTTGGATAGAACATTTCAAGGTGCATGCTCTAAAGCTTTCTATTTTGGAAAAATGTGATAAAATTCTGAATGGCAGATAAAACCATTGGACCCTGTTTTTTTCGTGGATTTTCCTTCATAACTGGCTAAAACTTAGCCAATATTATCAATTTTCAATATTTATCAATTGATTTAGATAAAAAATTGAAAGAGCTTTCTAAATATTCAAGAATTTTCCCGGGTATGTTTGTTAGTTTTCCGATAACTGAAGAAAATTAAAAAAAATCTAACAGTGATGCCATGCATAATTTTCAAAATAGAAAATCATACTCTCGAATTTAGAAAGGTAATTTGGAAGCCGAGGACATGAAGCTCGCTTAAATTCGAATTTTGAAAATTGAGCAAGTGACAATTATGCATGGAATTTTTTTAAAATTTTCTTCATTTATCGGAAAACTAATAAACATAACGGGAAAATTCTTAAAGATTTCAAAAGCTCTTTTAATTTGCTATCTAAATAAAGTGAAAAATATTGAAAATCGATAATATTCCCCAAGTTTTAGTCAGTTATGAAGGAAAATCTACGAAAAAACAGGGTCCAAGAGTTTTCTCTGCCATTCAGAATTTTATCACATTTTTTCAAAATCGAAAGCTTTATAGCATACACCTTAAAATGCTCTATCCAACGCCCGTCAATTTTTGACATTATCTTAAAAAACAAGCGAGAAATCGCTGTTTGAAAATTGACTGTTTTCACACATCGACAAACGGCTCCGGAATCCCCTTAATACATTTTATGTTTCTATCAAACGTGTAATTCAAGAAAACTTACTTCCATCTGGATGTTCCTCAGTTAACGACGGTGATGTCACTTCACCTTTCTCAACAGCCAATGATCGTTTTAATATACTATCGGTCCTTTCTTTTTCTTCTGGTGGTAATCGGTATTTTCCTTTATCTACACGTTCCAAATTCAAATTTGTTAATATACAATCGAAATCTATTGATAAAATACCCAAAATTATTTTTTTAAAAAACAAATCAAATCAAATATAAATTTACCAGTATGATCATAGAAATCAGGCGTATATACTTCACCAGTTTTATCATTTTTATCCTGAGACAACCAACGGATACGTATTTTCGGTGAACTCTTATAAATATTTTGTACAGCCTGACATATATAGAAACTACCTTCTGAATTACGTACAGCCAAAAATTCATTTCTAAAAATTAATAAGAACAAATAAATTCTATTTTAAATTAAATAATAATACAAACTTGTAGAAAACAATTAATTTCTCATCATTATTCTTCGTTTTCGGTGTGGAACTAATTTTCGTTATAATCTCAATCTCCGGTAATGGACTTTGATATGGTTGAGTTTGTGTTCTTGTACGTTTACTTTTACCAATACCACTTGGAGATTTCTGTTGTTGTTGTTGTAAATGCTGTATTGCTGTTGTTGGTGGTGGCGGTGTTGGAGTTGTTGCTTTTGAATCATTTTTCGAAATTTTCGTGGGCGATTCATTATCAGATTTAGGAGTTCTTGATTTTCTTGTTGGCGTTCTTGGTGTAGGACTCTGTTTAACAGGCGAACTCTTCTAAAATTCAAACATAAGCTATCATTTTTTACGACTAATAAATACGTACCTGTTCTTTAGCTTTTGTAACATTTTCAGAAATATTCTCCTCAATATTCTCTCGGGTTGAGTCGTCAATTTCCATCTCATTTTTATCATTAATTTCCTGTTTTATTTCATTATTTGTTGTTGTATCTTCAATTGATTCAGTTTTTCCTGTATCAGTTGTAATTTTAATTGATTCATTATTTGATTGTGATAACACTGAATCAGTTGTTTTATCCATATCATTTTCTACAACTTCATTATTCTGTTTGTGTTCAGGTACAGATGCTGTAGTAGTAGTAGTCTTCTCTACCAAATCAATTGGAGGAGTTATACACGTTTTTTCTTCTTTTGGAGTTGTAATTATATGATTTTCTTGTTGTTGTTGTGATGTCGGCTCTGATTTTTGTGGTGATTTCACCTCATTTGTACCATTAGATTGAGGCTTATCAACAATCTCATTTACAGCTGAAGATTGTTGTTGTTGTTGTTGTGACAATTGCGGCTGTGTTGCAGGTAAACTCTGAGTCACTGGAGGAATCGAATTCTATAAATAACAATATTTAATATTTTTGTTAATTGTTTTGTACAAATAAACTTACAGGAGGATGTCCGAGATTCGGCTGATATCCACCTGGATAAGTTGTTGTTTTTTGTTGTTGTTGTTGTTGTGTTATTGCTGTATATCCACTATTACCACTATTTTGATTCATATTAGGTACTGGATGATTACTAGCCGGTATTATTGTATTATTTGTATAATGTTGTGGTGCATTTGGAATATTCAAAGAATAATGATTTGTTTGATGTGCCGGATTTGGTAATAATTGTTGATTATGAGCAACATTTGGATTATTGTTGTTATTATTATGAGGTAAATTAACTAAATTTTGTGGCATATGTTGTTGTTGTTGTTGTGTTGTAGTAGCAGTTGTTGTTAATGGTTGTTGTCCATATGTTGTACTATTTGGCGAATTTTGTGAATGCATCTGTTTATTATTTATCTGTGTTGGAACTGATGTATTCTGTGGTCCTGTTGACGTTATAACAGGTTTCAATGCAGAATTCATTATTGTTGTCGCAGTTATCATTCAATAATTAAAATCTAGGAAAATAAGAGAAAAATATATAAAAATGCCCTTGAGAGAGGACCCCTGAGGCAGATCGGTCATGATGATACACACACACACACATCCATACACTCGCTCACACACATACACACACACACACACACAACTCCGGAAATTTTTAGAATAATTATAAAAAAACAAGAAGATTTTTCATTAAATACCAAAAACAAGTTAGCTCAATGTATTTTGTTAGGCAAAAATGATATATCGAGTATTCTGATAGCAAATATAACCCTATCGGACTTTGTAATTTGGCGGCCGGTCTATCCTACATAAATAATCCATCGGCCATCATAACCAAAACTATTGATAACAAAACTATTAACAATAATCGCTATTTATAAAATGAGATTTATTTAAAAAAAAATCAAACTTTTATTGTTTATGGTTGTTTAAAAAACAGCAGCTTCAGGCAACGATTTCTCAACATTCAACATGACTCTCAAAACAATCAATATAACAAGCAATCGAAACTGAATTAAATTTATATAGAAATATTTAAAAATTATTGTTTAAATTCGAGAAATACTTACAAGAAATCATCATTATAAAATTATTTTTAAGCTTTAGAAAAAAAAATCCATGAACTAACTTGAGAACACTTATGGCGTCTATGTCGCCATTCGTACACCTTTTTCGCGCTGTTACCAAATGCCCATCACCACTGTCTCTTCATCCTTGTTTCTCTACCGGATAGGTATATATACAGCTATCCTTGATGATTTCGAAATCCGGCAACCTAGCAACTGAACTAAAGCGTAGTTTACATTATTTTGCCCTACTAGTAAAAAAAAATCTTGAGAAAAAATTATCAAAAAATAATCCATTTCAAACAGATTTCATGTTTATAAATAGATGCTTGATTTTTTTCGCCTCTTCAATTATCAATTAATCGATTTCTGTTTCGTTGTTATATTTCAAGTTTTTTGAATAAATATTGTTAAAAAAATTATTTTGAATTATTCATTAATGTTAAATTTGATATATTCATAATAATGGTTTGGTTTTATCGGAATTCATAATATTAATATCAATGTAAACTTTAACGAAGTTAATTAGGTTTTTTTTTGTTTGTTTTCTATTTAATCGTAATTCTATTGTAAACGTACCTTTATTTAAATGACAATTAAAATTGTTTCAAAATGACTAAAAACAGGAATGTCGATTCGACGTTGCCACATCACCTATTTATATGAGAAGCGGACCAGGCGGCACCTGATTGGCTACTCAACTTAATAAGGCCAAATGAACAAACGATATAAAACTTTTACAATTAGTCTTAAAATTTCATCCCTTATCCACCCCTAAGAAAATATGGACGACTTACGGGACACCTAAATGTACATATTTTAGAATAAAATAAAACAATACAACGCTATGTTTATCCTCTGGTGTAATAGAAAGTTGAAAATGACAGACATACGGGACATACTTACGCAGCAAGAAGTAGTACCAAAATAAATACTAAGAAAGTATAATTACAATTCACAAAAAAGTAGATTTAATGATATATTTATTATAAAAGTCAATTAAATAGTCAATTAATAATTAAAAAACAAAAGCCTAAAAATACCAATCACTCAAAACACAATAGATATAAATATGTAAAGTTTGAGGTTATCTTTTTGACATGTCAACAAAAATGTAGTTTTTTGATCTGCCAACTTGAGGGTTCTAATTGTACCATAAATTTCCGTATAAAAGGCAGATGGCATTTGAACAGTAAGGTTGGCAGTGGTTTTAAAACTTTCTATTGATGAGTGCATTTTCTATATCACACCTCAGAGTTAGTTAATTTTCCATTGGATGATAGAATTTTTAATAATTCTTCTTGTACATAAATTATTAAAAATAGTAATTTATTCATCAAGATAAAACTCTGAAAAATATTTTTTAGATATTTTGCGTTCTAGTTAACTATCAGAAATCCAGTAAAAAAAGAACCGATCCCATTCAAAGGCATGCTTAACAAGGCTGGTAGCGGCACTCAAGATTTCAACACTAAATAACCGTCACTTAATTCTAAGTATTAGTACTACTATAATATTTGCATATTCAAAAGTATCTTAAGCAGTAGTTAAGGGTTACCTCTCTATTAGATACAATATAAATGTGATTAGAGTTTCTACGCGTAGCTAAATTATAAATTTAAGCTAGCTATTGTGTAGTTTTAATTACATATTTAATTAATTTGCAGTTTAGTTCAACATTATGTCTAAAACTAATATTATTGGAAGCCATCTGGAGGCGGAACTTGTTATTAAAAATACTCTATTGATCGTCTACTTGCTGGTGATGTGGCAACGTTGAGATTACGTTCCTGTAGTTAGCTATTCCTCTACAGTGATCTGTCAGTGTAATTTGAATTGTGGACAATTATCATTTCCACTTTCCACTATTGTAGTGGTCGGTCGAATGTGAAAAAATAGAATTTTTTATAAAAAATCTAATTAAAAAAAAATGAGCAAATATATTTAATTATTATTGTTCTAAATTGATTTAAATGTTGTTTTGAACAATTGTTTAATCAGTGTCACTCATATCTGTTTCGATTTCTGATAAAGATATACACATGTAGAGATAAAAAATTACAATTAATAACAAATATATAGCGTAAATGTATATAAAAAAATGATAATTAATGTATAATTAAGCAGAATAAAAAGTATTAGTGACGCAAATATTGAACAGAGATAGAGAGAAGAAGAATCCTTAATGAAGGGTTATAATTTAAATTTTGTTCTAACAACAAAATGAAGACACCATTAACACAAACAAATAATGAAAATATAAGTGTTAATGATAAAGTCAATACATCTGATACAAGGTAATAGAAATTCATATAATTTATATTTATGTTAATTAATTTGTTGTTGTTTTTATGTAATATAGCAGAAGTCCTAATTCCAGTCCACGATCAAGCCCTCGACCATCACCTCGTCCACAAAATAAACGTGAACATTCCAAATCTGATACACTTTTAACGGTTGATTATAAAGAATATTCACCAACTGGAGGGAAAAGTGATGGTTCACCATCGGTAAGTTGTAATGAAACGTTGAATAAGGGCCAGAACTATGGAGCTTAATTAAGACCAAAATCGAGGACGATCTGTATTAAAGCTTGATCTTAAGGCTCGATTCAGACGCAAGACTGTTAAAATCGATGATTTTAACAGTCTTCGTGGATTACAAGCCCAATAAATTCGTAGTATTTTGGGTAAATATGGCCCTGATCTCTCTAAATATTTATCGTTTATAGTCTTTATATTTACCTTTTATAACAAGTGAGATTATCCCTTGTTATGTTTTTGTTTGTAGTAGTAATACGATGGGAATTTTTCATTCTGTTTGTGATTTTTGGATTGTAATTTTTGTTCATATTCGAATATTTTTTTTATTTTTTTCTTCTATTTTATTTCTAGAGTCAAGATAGTTTAAGTGTACGTGGTGTTGAATTTTCAACACCAACATTGGAAATCAATAAAGCAGAAAGTTTTACATCTACAACACTAATAACAAATAGTTTAACAAAAGATAATAAAAAAGATACAAAAAGTAATAAAAAGAAATCGAGTTGGTTCAATTCATTTTATCCAACATATAAATCACGTTCTGGTGATTTTAGACGGATCTTTAAAGAAGTACCAGATGATGAACGTTTAGTTGTTGGTGAGTATACTTTTTTTATGATAAAAAATCATCAATAAAAGGAAGAATTTCAATCTTTTTTTTCTCTCGTTTTCAATCATATTGATTTGATGTTTGTTAGATTGGATTTGAGCCAAGATACATTTTTTTTTATTACATTAATCTTGTAGATGATTCAAACAAACAAAATAGGAAGAATACGAATTATAGTTTTTTCAATTAAAATTTATATTTCGTTATTATTAGAAAGTTATAATTACAATTTCGATGAGAGAGAGAGAGAGCGGGAAGAATACAATTAAATAAATGAATTGTTACAAATTTCAAGGCTTAACTAATTGTGATTATAATATACAGGTGGTTTGTTTTTAAACGTGGTCAATTCTTATGAAACTCGTACTAGCCGGCGAGCGATTCAAAAAACATTTCAACGATTTGTAGAGGCGGCTCTGAAGACCATTTTAGCAAAATTAGAGCCTCGTAGCTTATTTAGAAGTTGGTCAAAAAACGATCGTTTTGGATAATGTTGTAATTTTCAATTTTCTAAAAATTGGCAAAGCACGCAGAAGAACTAAGAATGATTCGTAGACCCTCCCAATAGTGACTTTTTTCGCTTTTGTCCATTTCATTCTAGAAAAAATGCAAAAGATTTTCATCTGTTGCAGAATAAAATGAAGAAAAACGAAAAAAAACACTGTTGGGAGGGTCTACAAGTCATTCTTAGTCGTTTTGTGAGCTTTGTTCGTTTTTGTAAATTGTGACATTGTCAGAAACGAGCGTTTTTTTGACTTGCAAATGAGCTACGAGGTTCTAATGTTGCTAAAATGTTCTCTAGACTCTCCTGTGAATCCTTAAAATATTTTCTAAATTACTCGCTAACTAATAGGACTTTCATAAGAATTGAACACCTAAGAAAAACACCCAGTATTTCAACCTTTAATTATTACAAAATTTCGATTTTTTTTTTTTACAATATTTTATTATAGGTAAATATCCCGAAAATGGCATTTATAATTAAATTCGGGGGGTTTATAATCCAGTTTCAAATAAACATGTAATTTAAATGAGAAATGTTTATTTAAAATACCATTTTTAAATTAATGGAAACGATTTTAAAGTCTATAAATTGTATGTTAATGACACAATAAGAAAATAACGTTAATAAGGAATTGTTTATGTCGTAGATTATTCTTTATTTAAACATATTCTAGTGATGTTAAACTTAAACTCGCACTTAAATAATAGAAAGATCGATGATTTTTTGCGGTAATATATACAGGTTGTTTTCTTTTAAAGCGGTTAAGTCTTATGAAACTTCTATTAGTTAGGGAGCGATTTGAAAAATATTTGGAGGATTTATAAGAGGGTGTCTAGAGATCATTTTAGCAAAATTAGAACCTCGTAGCTCTCTTTGGAAGTTGGTCAAAAAACGCTAGTTTCGGACAGTGCCGCAATTTGCAAAAACGTTTTTCTTCATTTTATTCTGGAACAGCTGGGAATATCTTGCATTTTCTCTAGAATGAAATTGAGAAAAACGAAAAAATCACTGTTGGGAGGGTTTACGAGTCATTCTTACAAGTAAACCACCGATTGAAACTCCCGATTTTAATGATTTAAAGTCATTATAACGAGAATTATTAATTGTAAAAATTTACACAAATTTATAGCCCTATAATTCGATAAGGGGTTGTAAGGGGTGGTTGATTATATACCATTTCAAAGATCTTTTAAAAACCTTTAAGATCCATCTAATTGGAATTTTGAAAAATAATACACGTAGTCAAAATTTACCCCTTAATATACAGCCCTTATTATCTACTTATAGGGTAGGCATTTTAAATACAAAAAAATCTTCGGACAGGTAACTTTTATTTTTTAATTTTCTACCAGCAGAAGAATTTTCATGTTGATATGTTTTACTATGGGGGTAGAAAATTGCAAAAAATCATAAAAAATAGCATATAATCATCTAGAACTTCAACCCCCAACAAGGTATAAGCACGCAATTTTCATTTTTTGATAGTCCTAGTTAAACTCTATCATCTAGTTTTTGAATCACTCCAGAGATATTTGGAAAAAACTGATTTTACAGGGGTAACTTCAACCCCAAATATCTCCCTTAAGCTTGAGTATGGACACGAACGACAAAACATGTATTCCTTAGAATAGAATTAACTACCTATATACCAAAAATCATCAAAATCGGGAGTTTCAACTTCGGGTGGTTTACTTGTTAGACGTGTTGGGTGCTTTTTTAGTTTTTTGAAAATTGCCACATTGTCCAAAACGGTCGGTTTTTGACCAACTTCTAAATAAGCTACGACATTCTAATTTTGATAAAACAGTCTCCAAGGCCCTACAAATCATTGAAATATTTTTTGAATCGCTCGCCGGCTAGTAGGAGTCTCATAAGAATTGACCATTTTAAAATAAAACACCTTGTAATCACCGATTCTAATTGATGATTTGCAATAATATTTTAGTTGAATTAGAAGCATTGGGAAACCTTACCATAGAAGCTGAATCGATTCTTATTAAAGTTTTATCATTGTGATTACTGATTTATTTTTAATTTTCTCATCTTTAATTGAATCGTGAATTAATTTTTGTTACAAACAATACTCTTGACCTAGAAGGACAATTTTAATTTTGCATAATGCTTGTTATATGTATAAAATATGCTAAATTCTTTTGTTGTCATCTACATAACAATTCAATAAATATTTGATCATCGTTATAGTGTCTCAGTCGTCAGTGAGTACAAATGATTGATGATAAATTGATAAATCAATTTTTTAATTCTCTACTAATTGTCTAATATCGAGTTGACAGCAATTAGTCAATCGCTCTAATTACGTATTTTCGATAATAATAATTGTCTAAATACTCACTCTCCTTGAATTCAATTTATTACGTTATGGTTTTTCGATATTTTTGTCAATATTTGAGGGCTTTATCACGAACGAACATCTCTCTTATCAATCTCCTATCGATAAATTTTGTACAATTTTAGTAATTGTTTCGATATTAGATTCTTACTATCTGTAGAATAATTCAATCACATTTCTGGTCAGGTGTGGTGCACTTTCAATAAATTTCATTATCTTATCTCACTTAATTACACATTTTCAAACTGTATAATCAAGTCTTATCGTTAATATAATTTTTCACGTGTCAATTATCTTTTTTTTGTTTTTGTTTTGTTTTAATAATTTTTGCAGATTATTCGTGCGCCCTACAGAAAGAGATTTTAGTTCAAGGTAGGCTATATGTTACACAAAATTATTTATGTTTTTATGCAAACATATTTGGATGGGAGACAAATGTACAATTAAAATGGAAAGATGTATCATCAATAACAAAAGAGAAAACAGCAAGATTAATACCAAATGCAATATTAATATGTACAAGGAACGAGAAATATTTTTTTACAAGTTTCGTTGCCAGAGACAAAACATATTTGATGTTGTTTCGGGTTTGGCAAAATGCATTAATGGACCAACCGATGACACCTCAAGAGATGTGGCAATGGGTAGGTTGTTTATTTAATTATTTTAATATCAAATGTATTTAAGCCCAATTCCAAAATAACATCAAATCAATCATTTCTATGTATGTGTGTGTGCGTGTGTGTTTTGTTGGTTTTGTTTGATATAATTTATATCTATTGTGATAACAGTGGTTCTTATCAGGTACATCAATGTTATGGTGATGAGCTCGGTTTAACTAGTGATGATGAAGATTATATAGCTCCTGGTACTGAGGAGGATAAATTATCAGCGAAATTATCAATT
>JAZBGW010000088.1:30160-41550 GCA_037464815.1 Mylabris variabilis
CGAGGTTCTAATTTTGGTAAAATGATCTCCAGGTACCACCCTACAAATATGTGAAATATTTTACGAATCTCTCGCCATAATAATTTTTCGTTTTAGGTGAATCACTCACAATCAGTATTACAAATGCTTTTATTTTGTTTTATTATAAATTATAAGTGAAAAAATTTCGGCTAGCGTTTGAGTTATTTCTGCCTAAACTAAATACAAAGAAAAAAAATGAAAATAAATAAAACAAAAACTAAAATTTGCTGATTTTGTTAAAATAAAATTATCCAAAATATGAGAATACAGAGGGGGAACGTTCTGTTGTATTTTAGATCTGCAAATAATTTAAAAATGCATTTTTGTACTTTCCAATTAAATAATAATTTCTTTATAAGAATTCAGAAAAAAATATCAATATATGCATGACAAAAAAAATACTAACAATTACTAACAATTATTTTAAGGTTCACGATGTTTGGGGTGGTAACTTCAAAAATACTGAAACACGTCAATTGAAATATTCCATAAAGTAAACAAAAATGCTTTATTTTATTTTTTTGAGCTCATCCTGGTTTTTATAGAGAAAAAAATCTAGTTTTTTTAAAATATAAAATAAAGGTTGCAACCCTTTGTGTCATAAACACATCTAGTATCTTACGCTTCTTACGGCAAATACTTTGTACTTTGTTTTATCAAAAAATATTAATTAGAAGCCGAGATATGATAAAAAACGATTTTTTGGGATAAAACTTAGGGGTATTTTTCACCACTTTAAAGTGGATGTCGGCACAAAAAAATACGTGTCTCTTATTTTTTCGAGTACTACAACATATCACAGAATGGTTGAAATCGGTGGGGTCGGGTTGAGGGACTTTCCTTGTAAGATCATGTTAACTGCTCTGAAGTATTGCTGACTCAGTTCCTTGACAGGAAGGAAAAGGCGATGAATAGAAAGAAAGACAAAAAGAACGTGTTAAGTGGTATGCTTTAATCTAAAAAAACCCGTTTTTTTGTTTCAGGTTCAGCTCCGGATTTTGCTCCGGTCAATTCCGGGTTTCGGTTCAGTTCCGGTTCGATGCCTTGTTTATAGGTTTGTAAGTTAAATATTTTTTTGAATGAATAAACATACCTCAACTAATGATTGTTGAAATACAGGTGGCGGAGGTGGTCCTTTATCGTTTTGTTCATTATTCATTTCGTATTGTCGATAAAATGTATGTTGTAAAACACAAAATCGCCATGCATTTTTAGCACTTTCAACATCAGCAAATTGAAAATCAACCTTTTCTGATTCGATAGTTTCAATTGTAAAATCACGCTTATGATTTATAACATTCTTAATATCTGCCCAACTATTAATAATAAAACTATTTTATTGAGTACTGACAAGAAACAAACAAACAAACAGTGAATAATTACCCATAATGTCGACCCTCTTTTTCACCAGAATAACCAACATAGACTTCAGTTAATGATACACTAATTATAGCATCATCACCTAAACGATCTTTAACAGCATAAATCTCCTGTCCATAACCTTCTAATTGTTGACAAGCACATATATAATACTCTTCAGCTGTACCTTGTGGTAGATTATGTAAAGCAGCATGTTGACGACTAGCTACATCAGTTAATGATTCTAATAATACTGGATCAGTAAAAGTCTAAAATTTAATCGATCAATTAATTAAACAGTTATTTTTCATAATTAATAATTATACTTTTGGGAATAATTGGAAATCTTTTAGATAATGAGCTGTATGTCGTTCAGAATCAAAATTACCAAATTCAGCTTGCATTGAATAACTGGCTAATTCAACAGCTTGTTGTGGTGTACATGATATACGTCCTTCAATAACATCCATTTTCAATTGTAAGAAATAGTGATATCTACAAAAATTGATTAATTAACAGTAATAATAAACAACGAGATGAAAAATAAACAAACCGTGTAACTTCATCGTTAATCAAGCGTACACCAGATATTATATAATACATAACACGTAAATAACAACATAATCCTCTAGCATATTTATCCAATTGTCTTTTTATAGGTCGATCCAATTCTAACCAATATAATTGATTTTCACTATTACGACTCATATATTGTAAACCGAAGAATTTTGGTTGATTTAAACATAATTTCTGGCATACAATATCTAAACAATCTTGTCCTGTACTTTCTGATGATAATGTACATTCAATATTTGTACCATCTAACATTTCAACAGATATAACAAATAGTGATTTTGAGGCAACACTATAATGCCTAGATTTCTTCAATTTCAATTTAAATGGCATCTTGTTTTTGTTTACAGTTCTATATCGTCTGAAAGAATTTACCAGAATTTTAATTAATAACAACAATAAAATATTGTATAAGTAATAATGTATACATATATAGATATAACAAAAAGTTTAAGGGGTGGTGATATTTAATATTGAATTACCAAAAAAACAAAACAAAAACTGAGTGAAACAGAAAACAACTCACCTATTATTACGTTATATTATGTGTTTATTTGAGCAAAAGGAGTTCTATTACGCCTTCCAAATATTATAAAAATAAAACTTATTTATATTCCATTCACATTTTTGACAGCAAAATGAATGGTATGCAAAAATCCGTTTGTATTAAAGAACAGGTAACAAAGGCACCTGTCGGTCACAACAACCACAACACATCGCTAGATGGCGCTGAAACAGATCTTCATTTGTTTCTATAATTTATTATTTATTAATTATTATTATGTTTACCTGTTTCAGTTATTCCATATTTATTTCTACAATTGATTGATTAAATACTTAACTCTTCTTTTCAGAGTTGGAGGTCCCATTAAAAACCGGGTCCAGGCCCGACATGAGCCTGGGGAGCGGAGTATTTTCCCCGGAGCCCATCAACCCTGTATGGGCCGCAAGAGCCCAGAGAGTATTTTCATTGAATTTTGTTCAACACACATCGGAAATTCAAGTACTTCGAAAAGTTGCCAGTTTGAAAATAGTGATAAGTAAACTAACGTTCCGTTTTGCATTTTTCAGAATTTTATCTCTAGGTACCGTGTGTCTGTTTTAAATGTGGTCAATTCTTATGGAACTCCTGCGAGCGATTCTAATTGATTTGTAGCAAAATTAGAACCTGGTAGCTCATTTGGGAGTCGGTCAAAAAACACTCGTTTTTGTTAATCTGGGATATTTTATCAACCAGTTGCACACTTAAAATAACGAGTTAGAATGGTCCAAGGATCCGCTCAACATTGATGTTTTCGTTTTTCTTCATTTTCTTCTGAAACAAGCAGCAATACGAGCGTTTTTTACCAACTTAAAAATAATCTGCGAGGTTCTAATCCTGGTGAAATGTTCTCTAGAAACTACCCTTAAAATACTGTTCGAATTGCTCTATTATTTTGGTAGAAGCAGCCAAATTGTATAGTCCCAGGCCGGACACTCTGTATATCTTTCTAAGGTTGGGGGCCCCCTGAATAACTCGACGGCCCTGAGCGAGTCCAGTGAATAAAGACCGATTTACCAATTTTTAGCATCTATAATTTTAAATTAAAAAAGTAGTAAATTTATAGCAAAATAAGCAAATTTTCTTACTGAATTATTATTACGATTAATTATTTACAATATTTTCTTTATTTACGATTGTTGTTCGAATTTTCTTAAAAAAAGACGCCATGATAGTTTTTTTTCAGTTGTTCCGCAACGATATTCTTTTGTTTTTCAATTAAGACTACTTCGATCTCATTTTTGGTTAAATAAATCAATTCATATTTAATTAATTTTTTATACTACCAAAATTATAGTTTTATCGATGATTTAATAGAAACTCTATTAATTTCCTGATTTTTATTTAAATATTTGCAAATCGGAAGAGAATATTTTATTTCTTTTAATAATATTCATTTGTTTCTTCAGACACAAGACTACTTTGATTTCTTTAAAATATGTGCAGGTGGACTGCATTTAGTCACTCTTTGATTTTATTACTTTTACTTAAATTCCGATCAAAACAATTTTTAAATTCGTTGTTACCCATAAAATTCTACTTTAATACTGTAAAAGTGCAAACTGCAAATGAATTTAATTTAATTTTTCGAATAGTATTCATTTCGATTATGCTATTTTTAACATCTAGTGGTCGAGTATTAGAACTAAACAATTGAATGTTTTTGAATTTAAACGCTCCATAATAACGACTATACGTTTATTTACCATCAAATATTCACAAAAAAAAAACAGCTTGCAACAAAAAATAAATTATGTTCTTTTTTCTCCCATCTACATTGTAACTAATGCTGCACCGGTTGCCGCAGACAATGCCAACATAACATAACCGGTCATATAGATTTCTTTAAGTTTCAGGAACATTCCAAAATCCCAGAATAAATGTCGTATACCATTCCAATAATGATAAGCCATTGGAAAAGCTAATGATGATTTTACAAATAATAGTAATAATTCATGATCGGCTAATGATTCCATATAGTGCGGTATTGATTCTGGTAGAATTAAAGCACCAAAACCCACACCAAAAACATACCCACTAATGGCCATGCCTACAATAATAATAGAAGAATAGATGACAATTTTTGAGTCTAAAAGAATTTTGCGTTGATAATCACCAGTGCCACGATGTGTTATTGATAGCATACTAGTCAATTGAGGGGCATAGATTGTTAGATGTGGCGACATTGGACGACCAATTTTAGCATTTTTCTCATCATGCCCTAAATCTGGTTGAGGCTCAGCTGGTACTGAACGCAGTGTAATCGGTCGTATTGTTGATAATATTCCTGAATTTTCATTACGAAGGATTTGATTGAAGATTTGACGATTAGCTAACCTAAAATATTACATAATATCAAAATTTACACAAAACAAATCAGAAATATTAAAATCATCATGTAGAATTTGAATATTTCATAGTTTTTGGGAATATAGTAAAGAATTTGATGGATTATTAAATAAATTTGGCGAAAAATTTGGAAATTTACCTGAAAATCAACGCCATTTTTAATTTCCAGCAAAACAAACGACAATCGTATCAATGTTGCCAAGACGTTAAAACAAACTTATTTAGATATTTATAAGTAAATATTTGATCATTAGGAATTAGGATACATCACAAAAGTATTTTTATTTATAGAATAATAAGTTTAACACATATTTAGAATTAGTTATAGAATTATTCTTTAAATTTTTTTTATTATTAGCGAATACGAAGAATTGGCAACACAGTCCCTTCGAAATTATATACTTGTCTATGATTATATAATAAAAAGCTGTAATTATATTCTATTCGTAATTTTATTGGTAAATTGCTAATTTAATAATTATTTTAAGTTTTATACAAATATATTTGAATAATTTTCGTAGTCTAAATTTAAATATTTTTTTTTATTTAGATGGCAGTTTTGTATGGCCGACCAATCAGCTTTCAGGATTTTGAAAAATAAAAGCAGGCACGGTTTTTGCTTGTGTTTTTTTCTCTCTGTTGCGACGCGTTCTTTCCTGAGCGTCATTTGGCGTCATTTAGTGTGAATTAATGAGAAAATATCATCATTTTTAGAATTATCTTGAATAAAACTCCAATTATTCTCACAAGTAAGTCGATATAAATCTAGAAATAAATAAATAAATTTGTTAATTTTAATAATACAATTTTGGCGCGGCTTCAATCTAACCTTCATATCTATTTGTTTATAGATTCTTGATAAGCTTTTAACATAATGCCAACACCAAGATCAGCAACAAAATCAACGAGCACAGACACAGATGCGTCTAAACCAAAGAAAACTCCAGTTAGACCAAGAAGTCCAGGTCGTAAAAAAAGTCCAGTCCGGAAAAAAGATTTAACGGCGCCAACAATGACAAAAACAACAGTCGTAAAAAAACAACGGAAAGAACAAGTCGAAAATAAGAAATTAACACCACCACCACCACCACCACCATCATCATCATCAAAACCAAAAAGGCCGTTTTCATTACGAAAAAGTCCATTAAGGAAATCACCAATACGTACATCAAAATTGAAACAAAACGTTGAGAATTTCTATTCAGAAATACGACCGTGGAATATGCGGAAAACTATAGATGTTGATACAGATTCAGATAATACGGATAATAAGATGGAGATTAAAGAGAAATCAAAAACTACAATATGGGCAAATACTAGGAAATTTGACGATCAATACGATGTTTGTATTCTATTTATTATCATTATTAATATAAATAAATAAATGATAATTGTAGCAAACGGGCGATACGAGGGATTCGCCCACGAAAGATCTGTACCACCGACGTTCGGTGAGTTATGAAAGTGAACGGTTTACCCATTTAAAACACTATAATACTTATACGAGGAAATTAGGAGAATTCTCCGATGATGATGATCATCAACGGCATCAATACGATCAACAAACAAATTCACGTCAATCACAATCAATTGATCGCTTTATCGATAAAAATAGCGAATTTGGTGGACCGTTGGGTGTTTTATTGTTAATGATTTCGGCAATTTTGAGTTTATTATATTTATATATAATGTGTAATAATGTACAATGTACATATACACAATTACCAGATGATTTCGAACGCTATTATCAATTATCGACATATTTTAATGCAGTCTCTTTTTTGAGCTTGATAATTTATCTTAGTTTGGTTGCAATACTATCAGTTGTACCATTTGGTGGTAAACGAGTCTATGGTTTACCAAACCGGCAAGGTAAACTGTTTTATGTATTGAATGGTTTTTTTATAACGATTGTTATCTTATCAATTGCAATCGTCTTGGAATATTTTGGGATTGGTGTATGTCATTTTATAGTCGAGCACACATTCCACCTTTTAATTTCAGCAATGATTATTGGATTTTTATTAAGTAATTATGTTTATATACGAAGTTTTTATGTACCAGTAACTTCATTAAATATGCAAGTTATTAATAAGAATCCGATTTATTCGTATTTTTTGGGACGTGAATTAAATCCAAGAGCTTTCAATTTACTTGACATAAAGATGTTTGTTCTTCGTTCAGCAATAATTGGAACGGTATTTTTTTCTTGTAATTATTATAATTAATTTAATTAATAATGTTATGTTGTAGGTGTTAATGGATTGTGCTTATCTGTATGAAAGTTTAAATTTAATAATTGATGATGATTTCGAAGTTGAATCATTCAATTTTCAACCAACAATATTTTTATTAATCAGCCTTCATATAATTTATCTATTGGATCCATTAGTACATGAAGAGGCATGGCTCACAACATTTGAAACACAATATGAAGGTTGTGGTTTTATGACTGCTTTCGGCCATTTAATTTATCCATTCATGATGATATCTATGACGAAATATCTAATTGATTTTAATATAGAATTAGTTTATTGGAAATTAATTCTAATTATCTTGCAATTTGTTATTGGTCTTGTCTTGTTTCGTGGTAGTAACAATCAAAAGGATGCCTTCAGGAAGAATCCCTACAATCCTGCTTTAGCTCGTAAGTATTTGGATGACGATTTTTTTTTTATGTAAACCTTAAAAAATAGTTATTAGTAACCTTGACGCACTTGTTGTAACGCGTTGATTGAAGGTGAACTTGTACGATGTAAAAAAGAAGAAAGACAAAGATTATTAATTGTTATACAGGATGTCCCATAAGTCACGCATTCCTCCCAAGGACCAGATAGGGGATGAAATTCTAAGACGAAAAGTCCTGCACCATTTTGTTATCTGACGCACAGGTAATTAGTTATTAATTAAATCAAGTAGCCAATCAGGTGCTCGCTGTAGCGATAAAACGAGAGAAGGTGGAACGTGGGAAGCGGACCAATTAGCAGGCTGGCGCGACAGCCGTTCAAACTAAAAGAGCACCTGATTGGCTACTTAATTTAACAAAATGGTATAGGACTTTTCGCCTTAGAATTTCATCCTCTATCTGCCCCTTAGAAGGAAATGCGCGACTTGCGGGACACCTGTAGATTCGTAAAGTTGATGAAATATTTCAGATTTGGAGACGATACCGACTGGTCATGGTAAAAAATTGATATGTTCCGGATATTGGGGTATTGTACGTCATCCGAATTATTTAGGTGATATCTTAATGAATCTATGTTTTGCTTGGTTTGCACCTTTCGTATTACCATCAATACCATATTATTGTATTGTTGTATTATTAATACATCGTTCAGTACGTGATAATTATCGTTGTAAACAGAAATATGGCTCAGCATGGACTAGATATTGTAATCGTGTAAAGTATATTCTTATACCGAAAATTTATTAATTATTTTTTTTTATAATTTTAATACTAATTATCTTAAATATTTGATCAATTTATTACTTTTAAAGTGTCTTAGATATAAGTTTTAATTTTTATCGTAGATTATTATTAGTTGTAATGTCTAAAATACCTTTACAAGGTAAGATACAAAGTACAAATTGGTAGTTTGTACCAAAATAACTGCTCTCTTGTATCACTAATCAATGTTCATCACAATTTCATTAGAGGTAGGAATCTATTTTTGGATATTATCAAAACTGGACGATTTCATAGACAGTTTTGTGCAATTTCTGATGATTATATCGTTTTTTAAAAGCAATTTTATAGATATAGATAGGATTTTAGTTGCTTTTAAAGGGTATAGCCGGATAAGCATATGAAATTTGCCTCCAGAGATTTTTGAAAATCTTTATGGCTTATCCATTTCTAATTGAAAAAAAGATTTTTTTTGAAAATTTCAGCTCTTCAACCCCCCAAAAAACCGGTTTCTAATGTTTATTTTTTTGTGACTATTCTACTGAAGATTTTTCAGCAAAATTATCGATAAAGGGCATTAAAAAGTAATTTTTCTGCAAGTTTTGAACCTTCCGTTTTTCAAAAATGTATAAATAAATAAATAAAAAAAATGTCGCCATATTTAAATATGATCCTTTCGTATGTCACTCACGAATTTTTCACAGAAGACTCTATTCTTGCTCTACTTTATATGGTAAAATTTTCAAATCGATCCATTTGGTGCAACATAGTCAAAAAATAATCCATTTTTTTTGTCATTTTCTTCGAAATAGTACGAAAACCATAAAGTCTAATCCCTATAAGGTATATTATAATCATAGACCGGATTTTGGTGCACTGACCTCACAGTCCGAACTATCTAACAGTCGAGCGGCAGTGAATTTACTAGGCGTTTACAATGTTAGAATGGTTAGTATCTCAAGCCACGGTCACAAGCGCACCAAAATCCGATCTCTAATTATAATTTATAAATCTAGCGTTAATATTTCTATACATAGTCTCGCACAGTCTCTTAAGGGTAGATAGGGGATGAGATTTTAAGAAAAAAAAGTTTTATAGCATTTTTTCATCAGACGGATGGTTGAAAACTTCCAAAAAAATTACTTTTTTCTACGACAGTGCGGAATGTCTCTTTTTTCATGATCTATACTGCTATCGAAAGTAACCTTTTACCGCACTCAGTGCGGGAAATTCAACTATCTACGCTCAGTGCGGTAAAGTTATTTTTCCGCGCTCATAGTTTAACCATTTATAATGTTTATATGTACAACTTTGAAAAAATCCGAAGTTGCACTGACCGGGATTCGAACCCAGCACTAAACCTATGACTCGTTCTGTAACGACTAACTTTCTGTACTTGTAATATACTAATTTAATGTCTCTTGTCGACAATTTATACTAAAAAAATTTTTGTTGAAAAATACTCGGTAGAATAGTCACAAAAAATAAACATTGGAAAGCAGGTTTTTCTTAATTACGTCAAAAATCTTGGGGTTGAAACGCTGAAATTTTCAAAAAAAATCTTTTTCAATTAGAAATAGATCAGCTATAAAGATTTTCAAAAATCTTTGGGGGCAAATTTCATATGCTCATCCAGCTATACCCTTTGTAGGTTCTTAAGTCTTTTTTTAAATTAAAAAACAAATCGAGCATAGCTAGAAATATAGGAGTGAAAATATGTGACAACGGTATGTTAAATACTTGGAGTGTTTATTTTCAGTAAATTTTAATAAAAATAAACAAACAAATTAATCAAATATTAAATTTAATATAAATACCTACAAATTAAATACAACACTGGATATAATTGTTATTGTTCTCGTATGTATTTATTATTTAAATATTGGCGGTAGTAATTTTCTTTGTTCTTTTACAGGAGGTAGTCTTTATTAAATTAATGGCAGTTGTATTTGAAATGCTATTTAAACGGACGATTCATCAATGACTGTAATGACACGATTTGGTAACACTTTCCATTTGGAATTGTTACTATTACTACTACAAACACCATTATTTTCCTCATCATTATTTGTCTCATTATTATCGTTGCTTTGTGGAAGTTTCGATCTGGCCAATGACCAACGTCTACCCTTCCGGTCCAATATCACAGGCATTTCCGCAATTAAATTATTCTCAAATTCACTAAGCATTAAATAATTCTCGACTTTATTACACGACGTAATACAATCACCAATATAATCTAAATCGTCTAAAATATTATCAGGCAAATCCATATCGGCAATGCCCTCTTCAGAGATACACGTCAATTCCGGCTTATCATTCGATGCGATTATATTTTCAATTAAACCAGCGGGTTGATTTGGTGCCAGATCAGCGCCTAAAACTAAAGCTGCAGCCGCCGCCCCAGCCGCAACACCACCATCATTCTCCGGTTCTTGTGTGAATGATAATTTCCGACGTTGTGGACATGTTTCTGATACACATAAATGTTTGGTGCCATTCTCGCGTGTATGTTTATGTCTGGAAATTTTCCTACGATGCAAATCGATTAAGAACAATGTTAAACTACCGACTAGCACGCATGTTGAACTAAAATAATAACCAGCACGGTCGCCGCAACGTTCATTCATATAACCTGAAATGATGAAATTTTTATGAAATTTCTGCATAATTCATCTAGATATGGTAGGGGTGTTTACCTGAAAATGGCACGCCGATTATGATTGGAATCGCTTGGGAGCATTGCACGAAGCCCCAAGTACGTGCAAAGTTCCGGGCGCGGACTCTTTCATACGTGTACATTTTTAACGAGTAGTGGTAGCCGCCACAAAATATCCCTAAGAATCACAATCATTAAAGACATTTTTTAAAATAGAGAGTTTTCGGCCGTTACCGATACGTTATTTTATAGCCTTAAACTATACGGTACAGATTATAACGGAAAGACATTTTGCTTTACACGAAAAATTTAAGCTGTTATAATGATAAGTGACATACATTGAGATCAAGGCCTGCTAGATTTTTCAGCTCAAAGCTGCCTAACGCCTGTGGATTTTTTTAAAATCCCATAAGTAGCAAACTTTTGAGAAAACGCCTATTTTGGTTGCGTTGGCGCTAGTTACCACCGCATGAAAAAAAATA
>JAZBGW010000089.1:2868-42941 GCA_037464815.1 Mylabris variabilis
GATTTTCTAAGCTGTTCGTATAACAACATGAAAAACAATTTTCGGTGATAAATGTATAAAGATAAGAAAGGGGCAATAAAATAGATTTGTATATAATCTAGTTTAAAATTTTTTTTAATCTTTATTAGAAAATAATTAAATATTTCTATGTTTGGGGCAATTCAAGGGGGCAATAACTTCCAAAAAAAGAAATTTTGTTAATATCTCTGACTTATAGATTTGTTACACCATTGTCAAATTTATTTAACCTTAGTCCTGTTTACAATTATCCTATTGTTTATTTTTATTACGCACAAAGAAACGTTTATTATTATTATTATTATTATTGTTTGTTGTTGTGAAGAAATTGTTTAAAAAAATTAAGGAGTGGTGGTTGAATTATTAGTGTCTTTTACAAATTAAACGGAAAAAATTGTCAATTGATTTAATCTGTCTGTATTAAGAAATCGAAAATAAATAAACGATAGTTAGATAATGGAATAGTTAATTGGCGGAAATTGTAATTATTATCGTTTTATTTCCAATCGATTGATTTTTATCATAAATGATCTTTAAGAATCCTGTTATTTATTATTATTATTATTATTATTATTATTATTTAATAGCTTTCATCTTTATTATTTATTAAAGATAATTCTTTGCACGGTCTATACAATTAATTGAACAATTTAAATTGAAATTAGGTCATTATTAAAAGGTTAATTTTTATGTTCTTTTTTTGCCCAATAGGTGAACAAATTTTATACAGCGACGGCAGTCGATAACATATCATTTCCACTATGTACCTTTTAAATATGTCTATTGGACAGCATTAAGTAGATTGTACCCATAATTGTTCCTATGTACTTATTTCAATCGCCTTTACAGTATAATATTTAGTGTTCTGTTCGGTTGATGCAACGCTTAAAATTTCAGGAATTCTATGTTTCTATCTGTAATTGTCAAACTAGTATATCTAGAAGAAGGGTGAGGCTTTCTTTCTAATCTATTTAGGTTACTTTACTGTTTGATTTCAATATTGGTATGCAGTTTAGATACATAGTTCATATTATCTACTAGTAATAATATTATTTGATATTTTTTTCCTCTCCTCTCTATTTATTTCATCTAAAGTTACACTCGTAGGTTGTACTTATGGACATAGAATTGTGCAATGTGGACACATTGACACAAAAGTGAATAGTAAAACATCCTACGCTAGGCTTGTACCTATATCTATAGTTTCACCGTGAAAGTAAACATTGTGATATTCCCAGAGCAGAAATAAATAATAAAATCATTGATAGATATGGATGGATACAAAAGTGAAACAATTCAAGAATAAAAGTTAAATAATAATTTTTTTTCCGATAGCAGTAATAAAGACTACTGAGGTCAAGATCATGTTGTTATTGTTCTTGGTGGTGTTGTTAAACCACACTATATCTTTCTTGTTGTTGTTAATGTTAATAAATTACTACATCTATTCTTTCTTGCACGATTTTACAACCCATCATTGTAATCTAACGGCTTCTTTTATCTTCTAACCATCATTGTATTAAAAATAATTGAGAGAGGAAAGGATCGGTGTAATGTGTGTAATAATCGTTGTTCTGTACTATAATAAATAAAAGAACAACAGTAATAATAGTACAAAAAAAAATAGGCATAGGTATGTCTGGATGACATAACTACAGTGAAAATTCCTATAGAAGTATAGACGGATACCAATTGTTTTACAAAAAATATCCGCTCTAAAGAAGTGCTTGCCAGTCATTTGAGACCATTACGACAGAAAGTAATGTTAACTATTATCTTATGGTCAGTGGCCTATTAGAATTTCTTAGCGATTCATGCTAAATTTTTGAAAATCTCTCCCTAAACATCGCTTTAATTCAAGCTACAGATAATGTTCGTCTTTTAGTACTTGTTCTTCATGTCATTCTTTTCAAGAATGTCGACTTAAGAAACTTAACTTAAGAAGTGTTCAAACTGGCCAGCCGAATGGCGCTTGGGAAAATTATCAACCCATTCGGGCCATTAAAACTGATTATTTGGCGTTTTTGACTTTTACAAACGTAAACAGTAAATGCTCAATTTAAGCAGCTTTATTTATTAAGAAGTAAGCCAAAGACTGCGTTGATAAAAACGGATTGAAACTTGTCTTAATTAAAATGTTAATAGATCTGTGCTATTCATTATTAACTTTTTCTCATGTATTAATAGTAGGAAAATAAAGTAAAATGGTTTAAGATTTATAGTTTCATTTCCTTGAAGAGCTCAATATTTTTCCTGTTGGTTTTGCTCTTAATTATTAATGGGAGAATAGACAGCGTGTATCTTAAAAGATTATATGTATATCAGAAGAAGCTTTTCTCTCATAATAAACACCCATAAATATGTGGTAGAAATGTTATTTTTAAGGATTTAATAAATACAGTTTTAGTTTGTTGTCCATGTGTATAGAAGTGTATAACCAAATGTTTATTACCTAATAATCCTAAAAGATATTATGTAACTGAGAGCTTAAGTGACTATTTAGAATACGAAAATATTTCATGCATGGAGGAGGGAGAAGAATAAGAAGAAAGAATGGAGATTTAATACGATTAAGTCATATTGAAGTTGAAAAAACATGTCATTCTATTCACTACATGCACACAATCACACATTAGTATTAACATAATTTTTATTTGGATGTGTAGGAAAAAAGAATCAGTAAGCATATGTATACAGGACTGGTAAATTGTACTAGAAACATACATCTTTTCAAACAAGTTCGAATAACAATAGTTTGGTTCTAATAAAGATTGCATGCGTTCTCCAAAATTGGCCATAATTGATTGTATTTGGGAGAAGACAGGAATTTTTGTGAAAAGATAGCCAACATTTTGCGTTACTTAAAAGATCGATTATCTCCAAAATTGTTAGATAAAGAAATCGTCAAATGTAAAAATAAGTTATTTTTTTTTGTATAACTTATATGCAAGGATGAATGAGTGATACGTCTTCTTATGCATCTGTTTCAAATGCCTTACCTGTATAGAATACAGTTTTTGTAACTCTTATTATTTGTCCAGTGATTCAATATTTCGAGGACTTTCAGGGTAATCCTTGCAGGTCATTTTATCAAAATTAGAACCTTGTAGGTACCTCATTTGGAAATTGGTTAAAAAATCTTGTTTTGGACAAGGTTACGATTTTCAAAAACGAACTAAACACGAAAAACGACTTAGAGTGACTCTTGGAGTCTCCCAATTTTGATTTTTTCGTTTTTCTTCATTTTATTCACATTTTATCTAGAACGCAATGGAGAAAAACAAAAAAAAACAATGTTGGGAGGGTTTCCGAGCCATTCTCAGTCGTTTTGACCCACTTCCAAATGAGCTACGGGGTTCTAATTTTGCTAAAATAATCTTCAGGCAGCCCCCTATAAATCTTTGAAATATTTTTTGAAACGCTTGCCAAATCATGGGAATTGCTATAAGAACTTTTCGTGCATAAACGCTGTATAAAGGTGCACATCAAGCACAAACAGCTATCGATTAAAAGCAGTCAGATTCCAAAATTGAGGAACTAATTCAACACCATGTACTGTAATAAAATTCATTACGGTATTTCCGTACTGCCTATTTGTTTATTACTATGGTTCGTTACCGTTCGTTTTTTGCAAATTTTGAAATCTCTATTCTTCTAAATTTAAATCATTGGGTGGCAAAATGGATGAACTACTCTTATGATCAAATCAGGAACAATTCAGTAGTCTGCCTGATTGTTTCCTGTCACTGTTAAAGCAACAAATGAATTGTTCATCAGATTTATAAAATTTGAAATATCCTTTTCATTATGGCTGTTTTATCTTTTGTTCTGCTTTTTTTTTTTAATTTCAACAATATTAATTATGGAAATTGCGCTTGTTAGTGGTAATAATCGTAGAATGGAATAAGGTTATTTCCGTTCAAACCGGAATATGTTTGATAGAGTTGTTATCATCAAAACAATGGGATTTTTATAAACATTCAAATTGTTCATTTTATTTAAAAGTTTAAAAAATTTAACGTAAATTTCTGGTAATCAAATATTTATTCCGAAAATTTATTTACTTCTACTTGATTACAAACAACTTATCACGGTTTTTTTTGATAATAAAAGAAATTTGTAAACTTTTAACCAATTTTTTTTGTTAATGATAAATATTTATTTAATTCTACTTTTATTAAAAATATACACAGAAAGAAAGTAGCTTTTTATATTCTTTTGTCTTCAAGACAACTTATAACACAATCTAATATTTAGCCGTGGGAACAGTTAGTTAGGGTACAGTTTTTGAAGCATGAAAATTAAAAAGAAAATCAACAACATTCGACTATCTTTAGAATCTCAACGATATATTTACAGTTCTTAATTTATGTAAGACTCTCTATTATTGCATTATTTAATATGAAATTATTTATGCACTGATTGTTAACAATTAAATTGATGAATCATTTTTATAAAATAAACAGTTCAACTAGAAATTTTTATTTTGTAATAAACAGCTTAACATCAAATTTATTCTACGTTCCAAGGGCGGCTTCCTGTACCTTTTTTCAACAAGACGACGACCAGTACAGGTGAGGCTGTTCATATGGGTTGGGTGACAGGTTTAGTACAGATTGACACATGGTAGATGTTGTTTTTGTTGAAATTAAATCCCGAACATGGCACATCTGTAAATACCCCAAGTCTATAAACTTTCTTTATTATTTTTTATTAGAAAATCCAAGTAGAAGTAGAAGATGAAGAACAGGAAAGCAAGAAAAAACAACAGCATTGACAACATACTGCTGCTGTTACTTCTGACTAGTACGATTATTGTACCGTATACAACTGAAAACAACACACACACATACACATACACACGGCTACTAGTTTGATGAAACTTGAACTTTTCTTTATATGGAAAGTGATCATAAATCTATGCAACAGTAGCTCTTCCCCTCTCTAAGATGCATTGCAATTCAATTGTGTTGCTACATGTTCAGCTGCTCCACATAAATTACCGTATTGTCGTCCATTCATGTCTTCTCATATGTATGAATGTATGCACGTAGGTACACTGTTATCCAAAAGTTGCTTAACAGTCGAATTGTAAAGAAAAGGTACATTCTAATAAAAGATCTAAATATCAGGTTATTCACTGTATAGTTCTTATGACAATTCACATAATTTGTCGAGCAATTTGAAAAATATATCAGGGATTTGTAGGGGGATTCTTAGAGACTATTTTAACAAAATTAGAGCCTCGTAGGTCATTTGGTAGTTAGTCAAAAAACGTTAAGTGTGTAAAACGATTAAGAATGACTCAAAGAGTTCCCTAGGATTGAATTTTGCGTTTTTCTCAATTGCACTCTAGGAAATACATCCGTTCCAGAATACAATGAAGAAAAACGAAAAAATTTTTGGGAGGATCCTCGAGATATAAGTCATTCTATAACTCGGTATATTTGGAGTAGTCTGTATCTAATGTTCAAAATGTCAAACAACATTTTTAAGAAATCTTAATGTCACTAACAAAATACTCCCTGGTTTTCTAAAAATTACTTCCAGCTTCCTCTATCACTTCTTCGTTTGAACTCCTTATTTGGAAATAAAAATATTTGTGCCTCAGTTTCAGTTTCCAGTTTGCCTCTCTCATTGTTCTATTTTTCTCAAGATTTGGTAAATAAAAAACAGTTTTATAGTGTTCAAAAAACGGTGGCTAAATTCTGCTCATTACATAAACCTAATTTTGCCTTCTTTGATGTGCCTTTTTTGCCTCTATCGATTGTTTTGACTGATGTTTTGTTTGTGAAGTGTTGCAATCGATTCATGTCTCATCAGCTCATCACTACTATTAAACTTACACAAAAGCTCCTGTGGACTGCACTTGTTAACTCTGACATGTACTTACTTATTCAATAGGGAAATATGGACTTATTAAACTATATAAAGTCTGGCAAATTTTCTAAGGGAATGACTATTGTAATAGAATAAAGTCAAGTACCCGTTTAGCAATGTTTATAGGGACCTGATATGGACCTTATGAGGGTATTCTTTTATACAGATAAGGTCCGAATTAGGATCCTTCAATGAGAACCTCATCATTATTAGGTCCTGATCAAATCGTTAATAAAACAAAAATGATAACATAAAGATTAGCTGTAATCTCTTCGATTGAGGGCAAAGCTACAGGTTTTTATTAATTTAAAAGCAATGATGATAATTAAATCGACACTAAACGTTAGAAGCACCACCAGAGGAGTGAAATTGACTCGCCGGACTTAAGGCTGATGAGAAACGCCTCGAGGAGAAACAATCCTAGAAATAGAAAATAACATAGCCTTCAGTCAGTTCAGTCGCTGCAGATGATGCTATTAGCAGGAAGAAGGTACTACAAATGAATTGTAACAAGTAGAGCCATCTAGTTGAAGGGCTAGTTACTAGTAATATCAGTGATTGATATATAGTTAAGACAACCTCAGTTAGTCCTGATGGCAAATAACGTTTTATTGAACAAGGCTAACCTGATTCTATCCTGCTAGGGAACTCGCCAGGTTTACCTTACTAAAGCAAATCTTGTTTTAACCAAGGTCCTCATGGTACTTCAGATAAATCAAAAACGATTTCTAGTCGGGTATATTTACCAACGAAAAATCATTTGTAATTAGGACCTCATAAGAATAATAAATCAAGAAAAAGAATGACAATTCCACCATCTAGCTAGTTTTCTAAGAAAGCAGGTAAAGAGTGTTTACCCCGATGCTGGAATTGTTGGACCGTTTTTTGACTTTACTTTAGTGCTATTATACATTGCTCAGAAATTTGGACGGCAGTATATTTATGTTAGCATTGGATCTCATTGTTGTCTTTGTTGCTGTTGTTGTCTTCTCATTTTGTGAAATAATCAAATTTAGACACAACAACTGGCACGCTTCTATTTGGATCGCATCTGGATTTTAAAACAACAACAACCACAACAACAATAAAATCATCAAAGAACCATGCGGAAATTGAAACTGTAACAAATTGGTTGGAAACAATAAAAGTTTGAATACAACACAACCCACTTGTATGTACCTACATAGAGAATGCATTGTTTCTAAAGCTTTTTCCTATGATTTTCTAAAGAACAATTAAAATTTTTATATTGACAAATTTCAATTTAATCTATTTTATTGATTTTCTTGATGTATTTTCGATTAAAATTCTTGTTTAGACTATAAACATTGTAAAGGTATTTTATATTCCAATTTGTGATCTAATCGAGGCGCGGCGTGCTGTATTTCTATGAATTTCAGGAAAGGAAATTCACATTGAACCTATTTATAGCTAAAAAAAAATAAAAAATAAATACAAACCATTTGTGGCAAATTTCTATCTAGTAGAATATCAAACCAAATTTGATTTGTACTACTTTTGATCTTGAGGCAAGCAGAGTAAAAGTGACAAAAATCCACATACAGGTGACATTTTTTTTTCAATCATCATCACTTTAAGGTTAAGTTGGTCAAGTCAAATTTGGTTGAGTATAACATCATTTTGTTTAATAAGAGTTTCAATCCAACTCTAGTTATGATTTGTTAAACATAGGAAACTAATGACCTGAAATGACTTGTTTTAATCGGTGAATTAGTTGTAGCGCACCATTTATGAACAATTCAAGTCTGATGATGACTTTTTTATGCATGACAGTTAAAGGTAATAATCAAGTAACGATTTGTTCTCTTTTAATTAGAATTTTTGACTATATTTGTTCTTTTCCAGTGGATTGTTTCTAACTCAATCAAAAATAGTATCCGTATCTTGATAGGTAACCATGGGGGTTCATTTTTGATGCTTTGTTTGATTCTAGTGTTTCTAAGGTTGAGTTCTGTTGAAAGATAAATAGACCAGTTTTCAATGTCGCCGACTTTTGAGAAGGATCTTTTAAAAGATTGCTGTAGAATTTTTCGGTCGCCTGTTTTCTTAATCTCTTTTATTTTTATTATCAATATCAAGCTACCATAATCTTGATGATCTTTGTGGTATTTCATGTGTTGTCCGATGCATTCGTAGAATGAAACATAACGAGTGGATGTGATGCGAATGGCCCACATGTTGCTGCTAGTGCCTGCTATTCGTTTTCAATGACTCAGAATAGAGAACTTGTTGGTTCCATTTGGAAAGTTGATTATTGTTGTTGTTGTTGTTGTTATTCCGTTGTTGTCGTTTAATAATGGCCAGGAGGACTAAATGGAGTGTGTTTCTTTAGGTCGGTGAACCGCGAGAGCCTCGTTGCCAGACAGCGTGACGCCTCCACTTTACAACTCTCGCAAACACGTATACATTTACACATAATATTCATATATTGCGAAAAATTACAGAATTAATGAATTGAACACTGTGTCCCTCTCTCTACAATTCAACAATTTCCGTTACATAATCAGTAATGAAGATGTTCTACTAAATTTACCTAGAAGCTCCTTTCTAATGGCTTAGTCTCTCTCAGTCAAGCGAGAAAGAAAGATAGGATTTTTTCAAAGGTTTTTTTTCTGTGTGCTTCCTTTCGAAACGTTAACGAAAGTCATTTTGGAAACTTTACTGTGATTATTTTGGCATTAATTCAAAAGAACTTGGCACATTTGCCAAAAATTCTTTAAATTCCTCGATTACTGTTGCTGTAGTAGTCTGCCAATAATCTAAAGGTAGATTTCTACGAAAATGTGGAAATTTTAGTCGTTCAGTATAAAATAATTGCACTTTTTTGCATTTATATTATTTCATTTAGAAGTATACAGGAAAGGCAACTCGAATAGATATACATAAGAACAAATACTAGTGTTGAATACTGCTATTTCTACCACATACACTCTTTAGACTTTGATTGTACGCTTTAAAGTATTTTGTACATTTAAATGTTTATTTATGCGTGTAATCGAGTGACTAATTTCACAGAGAAAGATGCTGCCAAATTTGAGATGTAAACAAAACAACGTGACGCATCAACACTGAAACATTAATGAAAATCTAATAAAATCCACCATTTTTATTTTAATTATCGAAATTTTATCTTAATTTTGTTGGATGTACAAAGATCCAAATTTTGGGACTTATAAGGAAGCACGAAGGTGGATCTGGGGTCTGATGGGTTACAGGGCTGTAGCGCGGGGGGGGGATATCCTAACGCAATTCTTTGCGCCCTCTCTCCTTCATAAGAACTTTTTCCCTTAAACCATTGTTAATTTAAAATTTACACCACCTTACCAAAAAACGCATCGCTCCTTTAATAGTTTTCTGACTACGGCCTTGCTGGGTTTATAGCTAGGTCTGCTCGAAATTTTTAAAATGGGAACTGGGGAGTTAATGTTGCAATAAGACGGTATTCCTTTATTGTTATATTAAATTGGAATTTGAATTCAAATCGTATAATTCTTTAAAGTCTAAATATGCATAACCCTAAAAGTAGGCTTTATTGTAAATACTCCAAAATTTAAGTACCTGCCGCTATGTTGCTCTAAAAGTAGATGATTCGTATCAAACTCCTGTTAATTGGCCAGTGATTGGCCGCGATTTTCATAAACGAACTAAACACGAAAAATGACTTAGAATCACTCGAGGATCTTTCCAACATTATTTTTTTCGTTTTTTTTTCATTTTATTCTGGAACAGGTGGAAATGTTTCGCATTTTTTCTTGAATTCAATGGAGGAAAACGAAAAAAAAATTATGTTGGGAGGGTCTTTGTGTCATTTTTAGTAGTTTTGGGTGTTTAGCCCGTTTTTCAAGATCATGACCATCCAAGACGATCGTTTTTTGACCAACTTTCGAATGAGCTACGAAGTTCTAATTTTCCTAAAGTGACTTTCAGACACCCTCCAATTAATAGGAGTTTGATACGTAATGTCTACTTTTAGAGCAACATAACGGTATAAGAGTAGCCCCAAAGTCGTATCGAATGGTATTAGTATTAAAATCGGATCAGTCGTTCTTGAGGTAATTGAATTCAACAATTAAGTTTTACCCCTAGAAGTCGGCGTTCCTGTAAATATGGTCCTTGCATAAATCCGAGTGTTTATACTCAGATCCCAATTAAGGAGGTTCCAAGTATCTAGTCTGTTAGCGAGATATGCCCATTCAGGACCCATTGCTCAGCATTGTTCTAATGGAAGGCTACGCGTCGCGTGTCACGGCGTTCCTGCTTTGTACTTCTTTGCAAATACTGCAAGCCAGCTTGTTTTCTTATGGCTTTGTATGAATTGCCTGCACTGTATACATACATATTCATATTAAGCATGCATAAAGGCTCGATCAAACATAATTTCAACAACAAGAACAACAATAATAATACACGAATATTTTATAGTCGACAACGAAATGATCATGTTGCATCGTAATTCTTTTTTTAATAAAACAACAACGATGATGACAACGACGTCACAGGAACGTGAGATGATTAAAATTCAAAATGGCGGTGGAAGTCAAGTTAGTTTTCTTCTTTTTTTTAAAAAATCTTTCCGATTTTATTTCTTTAGTATTTTTTTCCCTTTAACATCACAGTCAATGTTTATTGACAACTAAGAATAGACACAGATTCGTGATATCTTTGACAAATATTTACGTGATGATGATCGTGACTATTGGTTGGATAAGTTAGTAGATTATCTACTTTTTTCATTTTCAATGAGAACCCATCAACCCACCAGCATGATTTTCTCTAAATAGTAATAAATACACACCCATTATTATTTTGGATCGTTTTAAGTGTGTTGATAATATACGGACAAATGAAGATTTAATGTCAGATAAAATGGAGAAAAAACAATCGCTTATAGAACAAAAGATGCTTTGTAGCGGAAATTGTGCTGATAAAATGCAAATAAACCGGAAACTTATTCAAACATTGTATAAAGTGGGGGAACTGAAATGAAGACAAAGTTTTTCAAGTCATTCGAAGAATTATCATTGAAATTCATCCGAATTGGGCTTGGTTTGTTGTCCTCTGTGTCTCTAATGTTTCATACGATGTGGGTGTTTTTATTTTGAAATCGTTTTGTGTTAACTTCAAATCCAACTGCATATTTTACGAAATTAATCTAAAAATGTAATGATTGAGGATTGCGTGTAATGATTGTTTCGTCGATGCACAATATTCAAATATGTCAGTCACGATACACGATTAAAATTCATAAATCTTGTGATATAAAACCAACAGGAAATAACAAAAGGTATACGAAGAAGGAGAATAAGGAAAAGACGAGTCGATTTATTTTATTTGCAAATTCTCTTATGTTTATTTAATTTTTTTTTTGAATATACAATTTGAATTAATATGGAGGCTGACAAGTTCTCCAGTAACGGGACCATTGTCAAGTCCATTTTACATTATCCGAGTTTACATCCGATTTTTTGTTCCGAGCAAGTAAAACGACAAATTGTGTTTTTACACCATCCGAGTTTTCGTCCGATTTTTTTAGAATAGAACGGTCTCTAATTCCATCCGAGTTTTCGTCCGATTTGCTAAAAAATATCACGCACAGTATGTTGTTTTGAGAATCTGAGGTTATACGCAAGTTGAAAGCATGGGATCCGAGGTAAATTCGGATTTAAAATCGGATACAAAACTCGGACAGTGTAAAGGGGCTTTTAAATAACTTCTAATAACTCACTCTAGTGAGCCGCAATCTACTACTTGCCATTCAGTGGGCTTTATGTTTTATAAGTTTTGATTTTTGACTGAAAACAAGTGAAACTTAAGTTGTCTTCTCGATTTCTGTATGCTCCTCGAGTAATTTTTGTGTCAACATGAAGACCGAGGAGTTTTTTTTATTGCTATACAAGCATTTTTGCAATACTCATTTTCACATTCAATTAGTAAAATTGAAGTGAAAATGAGTTATAAGTGAATTAACATCTTCCTTAACTTATGAAGGCGAAAAGGAATGAATTCTTCTATTTTTGCTCAAATTCAAATTTAAATAATGGATTTTATGGTCTAAGTTTATTAAATGGTGAAGTAAGTGAAATTTCTCATGTTATTATATTATTTTACATATGCAAACATGGATTACATTTCTATTGCAATCTCAAATTAATCGTATCTAGTTTCCTGGCATTTCTCTTTTATATTTCATTTCATTTACACACTGTTGTGTCTGAATTGTGTATCTTTAATTTTTTTTCTTTATTTCACAACAATGGTAACGATTTATAAATAAATCATAAGTTTCTGTTTGTAATGCCACTTTCACGTGAAATAAATTATAAATTGGCCGATTTTTTTTATTAAAGACAATTTAAATGTTGCGCCATATTTTTTGTAACCAATCAGGGTAACGGACTTAACTTTTACACGATGATAACAACTTCCTGATTGGTGAGTACAATTAAGCGCAACATTTGAATTATCTATTCGAGACAAATTTATTGTGTGAGATTTTTGTATTATTATTGACTGTTGTTAGATGTAGTAATCCTGTTATCATCATCAATCATATCTGTTGATTACATATACTGACAAATGTTGATGATGATAGTGTTGTATTGATGATATAAAAGATTGTAGAACGTGACTTCCCACGACCCCGTATTGCCATCTAGTATTGATTATAAGAAAGAAAATATAAGTTTTGATAATGGATTTTTCTAATTTTGTGATAACAGCTTCATTTTTTTTTACTCAAACAGTTCCCGGAGATGCTCAATAGGATCTAGGTTTGGGATTTGTGGTGGTATTTCTTATGTACCGGAGGTGTATTGTAAACTGTCGTTATATAATCTTTTGCGCCATTTTGTCAATAAAAGTAAATTTCCGACTCTATTGATAGCGATGCAACCGTATTTTTAGGAAAAAGCTCAGTTTTTGTTGTTATGGCTCATGCAAATGAAGTAAGTTTATGCTTTCAGAAATGTCTGATTACTTTTGTACTTGTTCGAGGATATACACGTAAGGCAGTGTAAATAGGTACATTAATATGAGTTGCGTATGAGTTAAAAATAGATTGAAAACACTTTAAAGGAGGAATTGTAACTTCTGCGCATGTCATTAGAATGAGCGGTACTGATGTTTCTCCTCTTTATGTTACAGTTTGAAATGCCTTTTCTTTATATTGAAATTTTGATTCTAAATACAAAAAAGCGATAGATTTATAATTGTTTCAGTTCAATTAAAAGCGAGTTCCAAAAAAATCGCACAAAAGAATAGATGTTTGTCACCTTTTTTTTTAAGAAGTTCTAATAATAACAAATTCACTTTACAATTTTGTTTGTTTAGTTGTGTGTGCGTTTATGTAGATTTTAAAAGATGGTAGAAGTATGTTCCACACACATACACATACACACATATGCCATATGTTTGAAGGTGTGTGAAAACGGAAACAACAAAAACACTTAAAATCCAACTAAATTTAGTGCCGACGAATAACAGCTGTGATGGTGGTTCAATGATCATAATAATGACCAAGATTTGATTAAAGAATTTCGCATAATTTCTCCTAAACAAAAAGAAGAAACAACGTTAACCTCTTTTTTTACAGTTTAACAAGATGCTTAAAGACTTGAATTTCCTCTCTATGTGTGTTTCTTTTTCTTGAAAGATTATAGAAGCAGTTTCGGTGATTTAACACAATCAACCAACTAAAACTGTAAATCCAGTCGTCCGGTAAGTCTTCTATTATTAGAAAATGTCTTCATATCGATCATCTAAATATAAAATGATGACTAGAGTAGGTAGTAGGTATGGGTCTCCAATGAGAGCGACACATGTAACCCAAATTATGTACGAGATAGAAAATACCACACACACACACACACACAGACAAACTTACAGGTATATCCATACAACGGTAAGTACATACCGATCTGGCAACTGCAACTGGAAACATTCTCTCTCTGATTTAAATCTGACGAGTTTGGTTTTTGTAGTTCAATTGCCGGCCCAGTATGTAACCGTGTACCAAGACTGCAGATGTTGCTTTTTAGAGGTTGATAACTTGTGATCTTAATCCTAATCACCTGATTGTAGAAAATACTACTTCGTTTTTGATAAAGAACTCTCTCAAGAGATTGAAATATTCGCATACTCTGCTATGTTTCTAATTGAAATTACCAGTCCGGTATGTCGATTTAGCATATTGTAGGCTTGAATAAAGTGAAAACCGTCTTGTTTTAACATATTGAATGGTCATTTTATATTGATGTCTTTTTTTCAATAGCCGGAACTGATCACTTTACGGCCTCATTTTCAAAAAGAAATTAAAGAAAATCCAATGCGGTTTACACAATTGGACACGTGTTGTGTTAGCCGTTGTTGTTCATCATCATTATGCTCACATGGTGGTATTTTTCTTTCAAAAATTGATTATATCCGACCAAGACAGGTGCTGCTCCGCTTACTTGCTGCCTTCATTAAAACTATACAATGTTGAATTCACCTGTTCAAGATTATGTTTTATACTTCATGTTATTACCCGGTTCTTGTTGGGAAATAATTCAAAATGACGGATGTAATAGGCTTACTTTATACTTGATCGAATAATTGGATGTTTCAACTTTTTTTTTAAATGTTAAACATTTGTAGACTATGTATATGTATGTATATATGCATGGCCTTTGAAGAATTACAAAAATAGAGTAGGTTGGTGTAAATGATGTGAAAACTTTTTTTATTGTTATTGTTATTATCATTTGTTGAAACAAAAAAGCTCGCTCTAGAATGATGGTAACATATCTATTTTTAACACTCCATATGTATATTATTGATTATGTAATTTATGTTTTGTCGTTTGAACACTTTCTGTATGTACGCTTATTAGTGGCAGTATTCTAAAATGCAGATAAATATTTGGCTAAATACCAAGTTGGTGGAAATTAATTAACATCTTCTAAGCCTCATATTGCATGAATTATGTATGGTATGCCACCAATATAGTAGTAAATGTGAATTAATTTACCTGTCTTTTTTTGTTTATTTGCTACATAAACATTTTGGTATCCTGTAGAGTTTGCTTCTCAGACTCGCATTCATTCGGTATATAATTGGATTAATTTATAAATTTCTGAATCGGCATTAAAAGAATAAAATCTTGTCATGGGTACAGTCCACCTGCTGTGCGATTTCTTGTATTTCAAAGAATTTTTTTGAACAATCTGTTCTTGTTGTTGTCCTAATTTTACGCGATTGAAAACAACCAGAGATGAAAGTGTTTTGAATTTATAATTTCTTAACGTTGTTGAAAATTGATGATTTCCTGGATAAGTCGGTGTACTTTGTTGTTCCTTAATCTCCACACCGGTGTACATTTACCGATATTTAAAGTAATACGTGTGTGTAATATGCGTCGGAATGCAGTACCTAGAAATAGACGTGCAGGGTTATTCATCTAATTATGTACCTGCTATCTAAGTACTTATTTGCTCTCTTATTGACGAAAAGAACAAGATAAGCATCTTAAAAGATTGAAGTGTTCTAAAAGAGTTTTCAACCCGTCCATAAAACAGTAGATAGATTTCTTGAAAATTCAGTAGAACTGTGTTATATGAAGCTCATAAGAGGGGAGGTCGATCTTATGGCCATTGACGAGCGATTCAAAAGATATTTCAAGTCGCCAGAAAATATTTGAGCAAAATTAGGGGCTTGTAGCTCATTGGGAAATTGGTCAAAAAACACTTTAATCCGACGACGGTGCGATTCTCACTAACCGGTTATACCCGTCAAAGGACCAAGAATGACTAGATCTTCTTAAAATAGTTTTTATTCGTTTGTCATGATTAAATCCATAAGAAAATGGGAATACCTACTGATTTTTACTGTTTTTAACCCGGTAGGGGAAGATTGTTTATGCTGATTAAGTGTTTGTTTTTTAAAAAGAAAATCCTTGACATTGGAAACATTGAAAACAAATAAGGCTACGTGACTTTTATCATTTTTACATTAAAGGAAATCAGAATAAGGCCGACCCCACACATTGGTCCCAACGTTGGTGTAAAGACTGGCTCATGTTGGACGAGTAATTTTGTTAAAGCATCCACACATTTGGACCAAGCTCAGTTAGTTCTAAGCAGCGCCAACTTCTCAACCGATGTAGTTAGAAAGAGATAAGTTCCAACGTATGGATGGCTAGACAAACGTTGGCGCCAACTCCTTTGATGTTTTGTTAAAAAACCGACAACGCATGGCGAACTTCTAGCAGCAGCGCCACTCCCATTTCCTTCAACCACAAATTGGACAATTAATTAAAAAAAAATTAATTAATTAATTAATTGGATAAATAACGTTAGCGCCAACGTTGGGAATAATGTGTGGAGCCGGGGTTAGTGTAATAAACACTGAATTAACATAAACAATCTTACCCTATCAAGTTAAAAATAGCAAACAACAGAGAGGGTTTACTAACCCTAAATTCATTCATTTTTCCACGATCGATCTCCATCAGGTTTTTTTTTTCAATTTTTCAAAATCAATTTTACGCTGGTCTACAAGCCATTCTTAATCGTTTTGCATGTTCAGCTTGTTTATGAAAACCGTGACATTGTCCAAAACGAGCGTTTTTTGACCAATTTCCCAATGAGCTACAAGGCTCTAATTTTGCTTAAATGTTTTCTGGGGACTCCCCTGCAAATCCTTGAAATATTTTTCAAATCGCGTGCCAAATAATGAGAGTTGTCATAAGAACTTTCCGCCTTATGTGGATCATTCGGTATCAGAAAACCACATTTTCGGTTGACTGATATCGTCTTTATTTCTTGCTTTTTTATCATTCGATTTAAACTTTTTAAAAAATTGTAATTTCAGTTTATTGCATTGAATAGAATTAATCTATGAACATATAGGGAGAATTTTTACGATCCCTATGATTCTATGCTTCAATATCTGGATTTCTTTTTTTGTAGTGCCTTTGTTGTTAATGATAATAATCGTAATTATCATCATTGTGATGGTAAAAATATAAAAGCAGGTGCTTTTCGTTCCACTCGGACGATGACCTATTGTTAAGTAGTCATAACGTTCATACTTCACAGCTCAAGAAATAATTATCGATAATTTAATGTTGTCTAGTTTTGTTTGACTTGTCCATGATCATTCAAGCGATCTGTAAAGACCAATTTATCGCTTTACTAGCAATCGTAATAGTAACACTAACAATAACCATCAACTGAAAAGCCCGTGATTTTGTTAATTTACAAGCAGTGAAAAAAAAAACCAACCGTGAATTTTTCCTCTATAATCAATTCATGAGTCATACTGCAAATCATCGTTTCATTACAGTTAATTTACCTTGAATTTCATAGTTTTTTTTGTAGTAGAAATAAGCGCCATTTCATCGATAAAAAAAATCATCATATTGATCTTGTTTTGAATTGATGGTTTGTTGGCGGTCTTCAAACCAGGTACTCTGACCTGGTGCAATACAACCAAGGCCAACAACCACACAGACTATAATTCATTTACTACTTGGTGCTCATAATAAAAAGATTCAATACAGAATCCTTGTCTGTATACAGGTTGTCTTAAATAGCTCTTAAGACAATGTACGTTCTACAAATCCTTCACTATTCAGATTTAATATTCATCTTATGAAATGCCGTAAGTTTTATTTCAATGTTCTTCGAATAAACCACAATGACCGTATAAAAACACCCTGTATACCTGGATGGATAATTTGTATAATCTTGAGAAATTACACGTTTGTTGTTCACGTTGCTGTAGGTATTTTGTTTGTAGATTAGATTTTTCTTCGCTATACATATACATACGAAGAAACAATTGAATCCTACAGGCATCCATCCCCATCTGCCAATTATACTCATCGAGTAATCTAAAAGATTTTTATTTGAGGGAAAAATTTGTACCGACCTCAATTATACTATCAAGAAGAATAAAAAGAAGTAGAAGAAGCCAACCTAAGGCCTGTAATAAATTCAACATATTTATTTCCGTCAACCGAGACTGCGTTCCATACATAAATTATAACAACCCATCTTCAAATATTTCCGTACAGAATTCGAAAATAAAAGTCTTTTATTGTTAATGTTACTACTTTTGCCACAACTATACTGCAGTATACCGGGTGATTCACCTGAAACGGAAAGTTCTTATGGCAACTCTAATTATTTGTCAAGCGATTCAAAGAATATTTCAAGGATTTGTAGGATGGTATCTGGAGACCATTTTACCGAAATTAGAGCCTCGTGGCTCATTTGGAAGGTGGTCAAAAATGCTCGTTTTGAACGTCGCGGTTTTCAAAAAACGACTAAGAATGACTATAAAACTCTCCCACTAATGATTTTTTTGTTTTTTCTCCATTGAATTCTAGAAAAAAATGCGAAACATTCCCACCTGTTTCAGAATAGAAATCAATGTTGGGAGGATCCTCGAGCCATTCTTAATCGTTTATCTCGTTTTTGAAAATCGCAACTTCTTCAGAAGCGAGCGTTTTTTTGACCAACTCGCCAAATAATACGAGTTTCTATAAGAACTTTCCGTTTTAGGTGAGTCACCCGGTATAATTCATGGGATAAATCTATTCTCATTCCCTCGCTTTTTCCATAATCTTCCTGTATTTAAGTAAAGATCAAAAACTGCATTTAGAATAGTGAAAAGATGACTCATTTTGTATCAATATTAATCAACCAACATTTGTGTAACATGAACATCAAAGAACATGTCGTAAAAGAATAGTTGTGAAATGACATAGAGGGTGTAAAGCTTGCATGGTTGATTAAGTCACAATTGTGACGTCAAATTTGAGGGTGGATGTGGAATTTTATCACTATACTGTAAAGGCAACTCAAATTAAGTACACAAAGGGAGAAACTAAGAATAGGCGGTACTGAGTTTCTCTTATGTGTATGTTTCTTTTTTTGTGCAAGTATACAATTCGTATTGAAATTAGGGGTGGATTGCTATTTTTTTGTCCGATTTTTATTTTCATTACTAGGGTTTCACCAATGACGTATTGCTAGGTGAATGATTCATTGTTCATGTGTGTTGTGTGGATGACAATAAGGGTTGATTTTGCCTTATAAATATTTCCAATAAAATGAGAATCAAGGACGGATTTTAATATTTCTAGTTCTACTAATGTAATTAATCAATTCGTTGTAGATTTATATAAAGTTTTAGAAAAAGACACATAAGTAACAGGAAATTGTTTATAATAACATATACGGCTTAATAAGTGATTATTAATTAACTATTTAACATTTAATCTTTATCTTATTTATGCACAACAGATTGAGGAAATTTAGTCGTTAGATCAACATATTTTTTCGATTAGAATGTTAACACTAATTATTTTACTAGTGTTAATCCGTTTTTTTTTTGTACTTAATTGTTTCACGCATTTTCGTTGATTTTCAACGGTGATAATTGCATCCGTTTCGTATTGTTTCTTATCGATAAACGACACAAACACCTCGTTATTTTTGTGTTCGTATATACAGTGAAGGCGATTCAAGTCGGTACAATATGAATTTTTTCAGAAGGTTCAATTTATGTATACACTGGGGAGCATATAAAAGAGAACAAGGGCTATCACGTTTTTCGGTTCGTGTAAGTCAGGCTTTCTCTCTTTGAGAGTAAGAAGCTGGGTAGGTAGGAGGTGTTAAAAACGAGTTTCCACCATATTAAATTTGTAGAAAAATTACATCTTCCTCTGATTGAATATCTGTCTTCTCGAATTTTAATCTTGTGAAAGTTCTGTTACATTGTTACGACCGCCCTCAAAAGCCGGTTATACACAACCGCATAAAAAGTGGTCGCTTTTATCTACACCTCACTGTACGTGTGGAAATTGCCTTTATTGTATATGATGTTACCGAGAAGAAAACGGTTACAATCACAATAGTAATGGCATGCTATAAAGCTTGGACTATTGATTATCATCTTATTTATTTAACTTGCACTGTTAGTGAGATAGATTATCGTGAAATTATAATCAGATTACTTTTCGTTATTGTTGTGTTCAATAAAATAAATGGTGAGAAAGTTCATGTATTGTTGTTATTCATGGTTAAACTAGACAATTATCTTGACAGCATTACATTGCGAGTATTTTGATCAAACATTCATTTATAACAACAGTTTTATATCGAGCTTTTTTCAAATTATATTCCTTTGGTAATAATGTAGGATAAAGGACAGCTATGTTGCTGTCCGCTATTCGTTTCGTTCACTTTAAAATAAATTGGCATATAGTAAAATAGCATCTTGTTATAAAGATAATGTTTGATTTGATATTACGAAATCTAACATCGTTGCTGTCTCTGTATTATATCCACATGGAAATTAATCATTTTATATTTTAATATACAGCATAGATCTAGTATTTATATGGATAGCGCTTTGCCTAGTTATGCATATAGCGCCTAGCGTGCTAATCATTTAGACAACACATTAAATATCTCATACGTAAAAATTGAAGTTTTTATGTAAATTGATAGAAATAACATTGATTATAGATTAATTAAATGGCGACCATGGCTTTTAATCGAAATTTCTCCAACAAAAATTTAATGTGACGCACAGAAAAACTAATGCTTCTTTGCTAAAGTTAAAACATCACTGGCAATTCTAGAAATAGCCCAAATAGTGATTACCGTTCCACTCAATGTGTTTTTGATGCTCATCTCATCAGTCATCAGTCAGAATAATAAACCAGTAATGGTAAAAATGTTGGATGCCTATCCGTGGTTGCTTCACTATACCTATCCACAGATATACTAGATCTGTGTATACAGCACGTTCCACTTAATTATTCAAAGTTTTAGTAGTTTTACTAGTTTTTGTCAAACTCAAATGTCAGCATAAGGCATTATCTCTATAATATTGACAATGTTGAAAAAAAAAAGAATTTTACACAGAACGATACAAGCTATGCTTGATTAGAGTTGTTTTAAAAATTATAGTGTTGTCGTCTGGTGGTCGGAATACTCATAATGCTGGGAGTACTTCGACAGTGGCGCTACCTGTTGTTGGGACAATTTTTTTCGATCACCCAAAAAAGCATGGGCCTGGAATCTCTAGGTTATTATTCATTAAACGGTCAAAACATAATCGACGAAAATAGTGACTTGCGGCTTTTAATCATACTCCACAAAATCCGAGATTGTAGCGTAATTAATAATTTATAAAATGAGTGGTTTCTGTCATTTATCGTTCTATTTTGCGTTTATTTTCTATATTGAAAAATTCTGTTTTTAGAAATTTCCAGAACTTTTGATGATTAGTATCAACTATTTACACTTATAAAAGCACTGTTTTCGGTGTGTTTAGACGCAGTGTATTCAAATAGCTTGCTATTTATATCATTTTCTTGTGCATTCTGTTGTATTAAAGGACAGGTGTTTGCGAATAAGTCCATAGACAATCTATGAATTACTTGTTCCAGTTGCATAGTTGTGCATTCCTCGCAAGTCTGTAACGAACTCTAACTCGAGAATGCAGTTTGCGTGTTAAATATTTTGAAATTAACAAGACACATTTCCCTGTTATTTATTTGGCACCTGTTTCTATCTGCATAATTGATATCTCGTGAAAACAATTTTATTTATATTATTTAACGATTTGTTATTTAATTTAATAAATTATTATCCGTAATGTTGTAGAATTATGATGTAATTGTAAACTGGTTTAAACTTCCTGTCCTGATTTATTTTTTGGCTCAATTTCACCCCTAATTATAAATTGATAATTTTCATGTTTGTTACAGGTCATCCAACGTCTCTCGACTGCCCGGCACCACCCCCACTTCTACAGATCCATCCATATTAGATGGTGATAAATTATTATTACCACCCCAACCGCCGCCACCACCATCCCGTGTATCCAGTCGTCAAGTGTATCCAGTGTGTGATGATAAAAAATCCCATTTGAACGGTATATTAACAGAAATGTCACCGAATGATTTAATCAATGGTGGTAATGGTGGTGGTAGTCCACCACCATATCCGAAACGTGCCAGTTTAGATTCGAACCACCCTCACAACCACCACCACCACCACCACCATCATCACCTCCCTAGTCCAACGCAATGCTACCCTCTAGCGCCGAATATATGTGTCGAAGCTGGACGTATACAGTTCATCAAACAAGATATAGAGGGCGTTAGTGATACCCATAACTACCACCAAGATCAAGAATTACCAGAAAGTTTACCAACACCACCGGCAACGCCACGTGTCTCTGCTGGTAGGGTGACTGTCACTAGAGGGCAGCAAACTGAATTTGGGGTTGATGATGATGAAGATTTTAACAACGATCGCCGTACGGTAAGTCCTTTTTTGTTCCTTATTCAAAGTAAAGTCGACTAATGAATGAGAAACAATGGTTCTTTTTAATTATGGAAATTACTTTGAAATAAAACGATCGAGATAACAAAAGATTCGACAAATTTCTTTTTTAAATTTCAGTAAAAAGGCGCTGGCAAGAGTGTCAATTTATTTAAATGGCGAGATAACAATAATTCGTCGCCTTAGGTTCTCAGTTGAGATTAAAAATAAAAACTGGCAATTCTTTCTTTAATTAGAAGATTCTACAATAGCGACATTCAATTAGTCTTCTTTGTTTCTTTTTTTTTCTTATCCGCTTGTTCCTTTCATTAACGTTATGTTTGCAACTTGTTTTCAATTTTCTTGTAATTTTCTCCGGTATTGTAAGTTTTTTCTCTTCTCTTGTGTTCTTTATACGGGTAAGTAAGCAAGAATCGTCTATTATCCTGGATATCCTTAATGGAGCAATTCTTGTTTTATCTGCGAATGTGAGGGGGCGGATATACGTTTTATTCCCTTCTCTTCTTTCTATACCATAATCCGAAATTCCATAACACTCACTTTTATGTCCGACTGCATCTATCTAGATTTTGTCGGCTAAGACCTTCTGGTCAGCTTAGTGGGATAGTTGTAGTAGTTGTAGAGGATGAGATTTTAACCGAAGAGAAGACGTCTGCTTTCACTTCAATCCTAGACAGGATTATGGCGCCTACTACAACAGAATAACGAGAAAAACGGGACTTTTTCCGATTAATCAATAAAAATTGATATTTAATTATTATTATTATTATTACAACGGTATCTGATTGAAGCGGTAATTATAGAGATTAACGATTCCCTGATAGGCATAGAAATTTTCTTTGACTTTTTCACTTCTTTAAGGTGAACTACCTATTTCGACAATACACACAACAACAAAACCACAAATACGACTTTGTTATTTATAGGTGTCATTAGACGAACGAGCCTAATGGAACTCACCACATAAACTCGATAGCGTGTATTATCCACGAAATATAGATGAAAGTGTGTTGTGGTTGTTTACGTAGTGCGCTCACCTTAAACACCCCAATTTCTATTGCAGAGAAACGAAAGGAAACGACAAGACCAGAAAAACGGTACATAATAAATCGTTCTTCTCCTATGTAGTAAAAGATAAAAGCAAAGATTATATTGAGTGAAATTATCAGTTTTATCACCACTCTGACGAAGCGATTATTCATAAAATGATTGTAATTTTACGTTCCTGCCTTTATTCTCTTATTGTATCTCCCTCCTAGTCTAAAAAGTTGCCGATTAATACTATTCATACGTGTTTCCTCGATTAAACTCCAGTTCTTTTAATATTCGAAAAAGCTTTGATAAAGTTCCATTGCTGCATTGTATAATATTGATGAGCGATGAGCAAAGCAATATAGAAGAACTACAGGACAGTTAAGCTTACATAGTAGGTTTTGGCAGTGCAAATGTTGCATTTAGTCTAATACATTCACCCTAAAGACACCATAATTTGAATTTTGTATGGGGCAAAATACAAAGTAAAAATAGAAACTGCTTTGTTTCCTACTGGATAGTTTGCCCTATTAGTATGTGAACAGTTTATCAACGAATTAAGCCTTTTTGGCTCTTCTCTCTTTATCCATTGATGATGCTCCTATCATACATCATAGAGGGATACACGAATGATGTGGAGGAGATCGAAGGGAGCTTGTAGGAATATTTCAGATTCAAACTCACTATATAAAAGCCCCCCCCCCCCGTAATGATTTGATAAAAAGGAGCTATTGGAGTTCAACAGAGGCATATTGACAACAGACCCTTTAATGCTAAAATCGCCTATTAAGACTATGTCACACCTTGCTTTTTTCCATGCTCCAGTTTAATTCACAAGAAGAGTAGATCACTTGATTATTAAGTCCAACTCCTGATAAAGACCAAAAGGATAGTCTTTTGATCAATGTAGTTTTATTACCACTATTATTATTATTTAAAATACGAAGAGTAAATTAGCTTTCATGATCTAATTTTAAAAACTATTAACTAGCAAAATTGGCCTTTTGAGTTTGCAATAAAATGGAAGAATTGACATCATCGTGTATACAAGCAATGTTTATTAAAACTCAATTTTTAGATTGGTTGCGTGGCAATATTCACAACCCCTAACTCCCTAATTTTCAAAACAAATTCACTGGTAGGGTTTGTGTGTGTGTATATATATAATTTTCCCGGGGTGGAATACAAATTATTAAACAGCCTTCTATAAAATATGGTAGAACTATTCAAGAGGTAATTCCTTCTATATGTAAAAAATGTAGTAATAATAAAACATCTGTTTAGTTGTTTGAACCTTATCTTTGACTCATTGGAGAATTTTTTTCGTTGATAAATCTCTATTGTTAGTAGTAACTGAAAACTGACGCCTGTGTATATCTTTCTGTCTTCTTCTTTCTCTACTATTTCACGAACAGAATTTATTACAAATACGTTGTCATTGGTAACACGGGGTGGAATGTCTCGTCGTCATCACCCCCCCATTTTCTGCTTTTTATAAAATTCCATCCAACTGGAAAAAGTGATAACGGTTTTTCCTGTAGTAGCTGGCATACAGACAAGAATTATTAGGATTTTGCTTTTTTGATTGATTCTCTCTAAAATATCTTCTTTATTCAACGCTAAAATAAAACATAATCAAGAGGAATAGGATATTCATTTTTTTGTAGTAACAATTTTTCCGAATTTACAGCAGTAAATGTGAAGATAACTTAGCAAATTGAGAAAATTATATTCATTTTGTGTGAATCTGTATACGGCTCCGATTGCTAGTACACCACGTTTTTTAGGGTGGTTTTCCCCATGAGAAAATTTATTAGCCTCATTAAAAGTGCGACCCCTTTTATTTTGAAATAAACAATGAAACACGTTATTTAAATTGTAAATTTATACATATGGCCCAAAATGTTGTGGATGAGTGGGTTGGGGAGGGTGAATAGTTCTCAACCCACATATACCTACCCTATGAAATAGTTGTTTTTACTCTAGATTTAATTTTTTTTGTTCGATTGACGATGGGGATGAGTTATTGAATATAAATTTGTTAAATTCATTGATCTATGTGTGTATGTGTATAAATCTGAAGTTCTACTAAGGGTGAAATTAATAAATTTATAGATTAACGGCCGATCGCTTCCTCTTTCCTCCTTCTTCACTTTAGTAATTGAGATGATATTTCTTTTAGCCGGACTGACCATAAATCACTTGAGTTTTCAATCGCAGATTCGACCAATTTCAACAGAACAAAAGGAAATTCTCTCCCCATTTCCGGGGTTTTTCTCCTATCTACTTTTGTATTAAACACAAGTGGTGGTTGGTAAACACCTGACGTTAATGCCCTAAAGACTACAACAACAACAAAAAGATTACAACGATTAGAACCGGCTGATGTGGTTGTACTGTGATTATTATCGTTTCAATCTGTAATTACCAATGTCTGTGAACATGATAAAATATGTTTTAATTACTGAAAATGATTAGAAATAGAAGATATGAGGAAGAAAAAGCAACTAATTGTTGATTTTTATTTTTACAGAACTTATTGGAACAGCGTATCCAAGAATTGGAAGTTGCTCTCGAAACCGCCCAAAAGAACGAATTACGCGATAAACAAACTATTAGCAAACTTCAAAAGCAAATAGCAAGGGTGAGTGTTGTTTCTATCGCGATTAGTTTTAATTTTAATGCACCAAATGTGCAAAGTTGTTTGTAATTAAATATGCATTTATGCACAGCAATTGTGCATAATAATGACGCTGGAAATTTATGATGAGTCTTGATAGTTTGAAGATGAGAATTGAGAAAAAAGAACACTACTTTCATTATTATTCAGCTTTTTTTTCCATTGTTATGGTGGTACTAATTTTCACTTTAATTAAAATTACTTCAATTATGTACGTGTCTCACCTGCTGTATTATAAATAGATTTAATTCGGTTTTTATTTAAAAACCAGAACCAGACATCTTAACAAGTTTTAGATTTTGTAATTACCTCTTTAACTTTTCTGTGTTTCTAGTATGCGGCGCCAAAACGGTATAGCAACCAATAAAAGAAACATAATTCTTGCCAAATTTTTCTACTTTTTTTTAAATACTTTAGATTTCTTACATGAATACATATGTGGCAACTGCAACCAGAGACACTATTGATTTTTAAGTAATTTGGACAAACTGTTCTACCTTAAATGCGACATTACGAGACAATGAAATAAATGATTACAGGTTTTTCTATATTATCTCCAAAATTGCTACCAGGGTAGTTTATTATATTGAATATGAGGCTTCTTTGTAAGATATTCCTTTCCTAAAATAGACCCAATTATTGTAAGCAAGGTTTAAGGGGTAGAAAGATCACTTATTTGGCAAAGAAAACACTGCTTTAACAAGGAAAAATGCTTTACTATATATTTTATAAAAGTTTCCATGGTCTCAGAGAATATTTTAATAAATAAGAGAAACATAAATGTCTGTTGCCAACTTCAATTGACTTTTTTCTTTCAGTTTTGTTCAAACACATTGTGTGATGGTTGAAGCATCAAAACGTTCTTCTTCTTGTTTTTCTTGCTTTATTGTTAGTTTCTTCTATTTATGAATATTTTCAACTCTCACAAACTAATATTTCATTCGACTTATTTTCCTCAAAACCAGAAATGTGTTTGATGTTATAATTTGAAAATAAACATGCCTATAATTCATTTTCGAAAATGGCAAAACATAGGGGTCGAAATAGAAAATATTCAATGATTAATAGCTGATGTCGTCAACGGCTAAAATAATAATTATGGATATTGGTGGTGGATTATTTCTATTATATGATTCAAATTTTGTCCTTCTATTTATTTATTTTTATGGTTAATAGTTGATTATATGGACGGCGCCACAAATCTACCCTTTTTGTATTTTTTTTCGCCTTCATCTCTTCTATATATTTGATGATAACAACATTGATTTAGGGATGTTTTTTTTTCGTCCACAACAACATATAGAGGCACACCACCACTCCCTTATAATTTATGCTTTTAGAAAGTTGGAATTGTTTGAATTTTTTTCTTTCTTGGTATTTGTTTGAAGACAAGCATTTGGCAAGCCTTTCTGATATTACTCAATCCCCTCACCCCCCACCCAGTTCGAATTGTATCGTCTGGAACGTAGATATCTTTAAAGAACAGTTCTCATTCACCGCCCGCCCCCTTAAATCAATATCAATGTCTTTAAAACTGGACAAATACCAATCACCTGTTATCATCTTATTGAAATCAGTAAAACGTGATCGTTCAACACTACTAACTAGGTAAAAGATATTATCAATTATTGTAAAATGAATGACCGTTGATCGTGAATTGGGGACGAGATATTTCTTCTTTCACATCCCCTGATTTCTCCGATCTGATTTGATATGATGTATGTAGGATCTATTTGCATGTATGTGTGTGTGTGAAGATGATGATGTACATTCATGGTGGTGATGATAGTGGTGGTGGTGAGCAAAACTGGCAGAATATCAGAACGAACAGTGAACCTTGGCGCCGGAACGTTGCGTCGCGTCGAAGGGCGGAAAGGGAGGCGCCGCCGCCACCACAATCACGAATCTAACGTTAAATAGAAGTGGAAAGGTTAACGTTGTACACCTTTTCTATACTGGTAGAAGAAAGATTTGGCAAATAAATCAAGTGGTTTCGACCAATATGTAGCAGGATCGAATCAATCGTGCGAAAGACATAAAAATCCTTCTAGAAATCATGGACGGTGCGGGAGATGGAGGGGGTTGAATTTTTACAGATGCACTAAGAATTTTATGTTGATACGATTCGTCTGATTACCAAAAATCGAATTGCAAAACCAGAATTCCCATTACGACGTTTGTAAATTAATCTTAAAACTTTTCAAATTGAATCGACGATAAATCTTCACGTAGGTAAACTTGAATTTCATCTTAAAAGCTTTGCTTTTGTGTCTGTATGTGTGTGTATCTCATGGCTTGAGGTGTGTTTTAAAGTTGAAAACCAAAGCGGATTAATGTTAAATATGCCTTTATCTCTCTTTATTTCGCTTCTTTTCATTCATTCCATTAATAAGAATTTAAATTTAGTATTTTTTCGATAGACATGTAAATGTGTAATTTTATACAGTAAAGGCAATTTATGTAAAGACATAGAAAATATGTCAACACCGCCGACTCTTATGACTAGTCCATAAATTTGTTTTTAGAAATTTTGATCCACCTAAACTTTTTTCTTGATTTTTTTGCCTCAACCATTATTTTAAGGCTTGTCACTAGTATTCTTTCTTTATTTCTCTCATCTCCCATTTTTGCCCTCCCTCATCTTTTCTCCCTCCCTCCCTCCTCCTCTTGTTTCCCATTTTAATTGGTAAGACAAAAGAAAAACTTTATAAATTTATAATGACTCTAATTCAATTGTACATAATCAAACCAACTAGAATCACAGTTCATGAGGATATTCACCACTAGATAGTAATGTGTCAGTATTGCCGCATATAAATTACGATAATTAACCACACTACACAAATTACATTAATTAAGATAAATGAGAGTAGTATAAGAATCTTTAGATGCAACAGGAGCAACAGTAAACACCCCTATCTTTTGTAAGTTTTTGTAAGCTGTAGACGAATACAATTTCCCCAAAACAATGACAAAGATGTAACTTTTAGGAAAATTTCAAGCTATCATAAAAAAGTTGTGGAATAGCCGTTTACCACGCAAAATATAAATAAGGGGTGATTTTTTTTTGTGTGTGTATGGATGAAAATATAAGCCATGCAAATGCCCTAAAACATGCATTCTTTCAATATAATTTTTTTGTATTACGATGATTACCTACCAACAGAACCCACCCCTATTTTTGTGCGTTTCAAAAACTGAAGCTACTAATGTCTGGTCTGTATTTAAACATGTTTCCCTTCGATCCTTTTAATTCTGCAATTGACATAGTAGTAGTAGTCGGTAGGGTATTGAGTGAGGGTGGAAAATTCCACCCTTTTATTATACATACATTCGTACGTATGTATAGGGCGAATATATAGAGGGTGGAACAAGGACGAACACTACAATATATGAAAATGTGGTCATCCCTAATTGGTATAAATCCCTCGTCTAGTATTTATGTAAAATCTGAAAATACTTTAATACCTCTTAAAATTACTCAATATTGAACATATTCCGTTGAAATTATTTTGAAAATATCAGATTTGGATTTCTAATAGGAAAAATATTCGCTGGCTTATGTGCGGTAGCTTCCCTTATGGTATAATTAAATCGATATTAGGTCTGTATAAGGGGTAATTTTATACGGACAACATTGTATTAATTTTTTTTGTTATCTCATTCACAATTTTTGTTCCATTTAATCTGGTGGTTTTTTAGCCTTCTTTCGTTCTTTTTCCCTGTACATGATACATTCGTTCGTTCCAGACAATTCGTATCAAATCTATGAGAAGAAGGGGTGGCAAAATACGTATTCTTATACGTCTCTCTTGCTCTTCACCACAAACTGAGATTTCCCAACGGAACAACGTAGGCTCTTAAATCTTGAGTAATAGTCGTTTCATCTGCAGAGGACCAGTGTTTTAAATAAGCATCGTTCTCTTCCGACCAATTAGTTTAACCTAGGGGGTAGCTGGTAAGCTTTTCTAGTTATTGTATCGGTAGATATATTAATGTTTTCCTTTATTATTCATAAGATCCCTGTTAAAATTTCGGTTCGTAATGAGGGAGTAGGCAAGATCATAAAGATACAATCCAAATTAGTCAATTTTTTTTTATTTTGTCAAAAATGCTTCCCCAGGGCTTCAGTAATTTTAACCGGCAATGATAAATTTCGGGCATGGTTTCAGCAAAAAATGCGAGAAAAAGCATGGCTCCCGTAAGATAATTTTTTGTTGTTCCCTAATTTTATGCCATACTCGATTTAAAAGGGCGCAGTAGCATCATGATAACTACTCTCCGGTTAAAATACTTAGGTGTCATTATCCGATTTGACTTTACTTCTTCAGTTAATCAAAAGTTCTGCTAACTCATCTCTAGTCACAAATTTAGATCCTTTCACCTTAGTTTATGACTTACTTTAAAGCAAAAAATGCAGGATTTCTCTGCTACTTTAGTACTTTTTTGCTCCGGTATCGCTTGATTGGCTTTTCTCGGACTTGGAAATACAATGAAAACAACAATTGATCTCAAACATTTGCAAAAATGCTAATTTTAGTTCTATTGAAAGAAATCCTGTAGCGCCAATCCAATGAAGATCTTTTTAAAATTTTCAATATAACGAGTTATTCAGTTACGACGAAAAGTTCTTAAGCGAACTTCCATTATTTGGCGATTCGAAAAATGTTTTAAGGATTGATAGAAGGGTCCCTGGAGATCATTTTAGCAAAGTTAGAACTTCGTAGTTCATTTGGAAGTTAGTAAAAAATGCTCGCTTCTGACAATGTCGGGATTCTCAGAATGACTCGAGGATCCTTCCGACATTGATTTTTTTTTCCCAATTTTTTTGAAACAGATGGGAATGTTTCGCGTTTTTTCTAGAATGTAATGGAGAAAAACGAAAAAAAAATCATCCACGAGTCATTCTTAGTCTTTCTGTATGTTGTCTAAAACAAGCGTTTCTTGACCAATTTCCAAATGAGCTACGGGGCTCTAATGTTGCTAAAATGATCTCCTATAAATCCTTGAAATATTTCACGAATCTCCAAATAATGGGAGTTGCCATATGAACTTTTCGCCGTAACTGAATAACCCGGTATGATCTGCCAAATCCCATATTTAATACTCACACGATTTGGATTCGACACACCATTTTCTCAACCATCTGGAATGAAATTTCATAGTACGATTCTGATATTAGGTAATATAATCTCTTCTGCTTTGGAGACGATTTGAATTTTTCAATCCACCCCTGTATTGTATGGTCCAAGATATCAGCAGTAATCTAATAAAAATAAAATGGTACACTCTCTCATTCTGTCGTTTTGAGATTTGGCAAGATTCCCAAATGGACTTAAAGAAGATTGGTGGGAAGAACGTTAAAGAGAATCGATGAAACGCTTGATCTTACAACCCATTTTTTTTTAAAGAAAACAAAAAGTTATATCTATTCTGAAAATGGCAACAAAATTATAACTTTGTTATTACAGTTTACTGTTGAAACACCTGATACAATGGACTGTTCTAATGGTAATATAAAGGGTCCTTTGCTTTCATTCTTACTATGTGTGTATAATATAGGGGAGGCTTAGGTATATAGGAGTTAATAAAATTTAACAAGCCACACTGGCGCCTCGACGACATTTTAACAGGCGACTGATTTTATTGATACTCATTAGGAAGAACAATGAAGAAGACACCGAAGCAAAGAATTACGCATCTTATACGCCTATTGTATTGATAAAATAATTCTCTTATTTGTTACAAAACTTTCAATTAACACAATACTGGCTATAACTTCAACAACGATAACATCATCATTATCAAATCGTAAAAATTATATAGTGATCGTTGATATTGAATAATGATTTGTAGCATAACAGTATTAATTAATGTTTTCGTCCTCGTAATTGAATTTCTCTATGTTAGACTTTAATGGGATCTCTATAGGGACAAAGATGCAGATAGGGTGAGAAAGAGAGAGTCTGTTAAGGGAGGTGAAACCACTAGAAAGCTATTAAAAGAGACAATATGCAACATTTCGGTTGGAAATTAGTTTGATTTAACAAAAAATCAGTCGATGTATCAAAAACGAACAAGTACCTATGAAGAAAGACTGAAAGTAGACAAATACCATAAAATTTATGTATTACGGCAATAGGGTGACTTGAAATAAATTTTGAAACGCCTAGAAGAGGGGTTGTGTTTGTTGTCGTTGTTGGTTCAAGTGCGTGCCCTATCACAAATCTTTTGTTTATTATCTAAAATAAACGTTTCATAGTTGATTTACGCTACTAGATAACAATACAATGAGTAGTAGTGAGTATCTGTTCTTGTTCCTGTTGTATCGGTGGTAGTTGTAAAATAGTAAATTGTGAAGCGCTTGCGTCACCGTTACTACCACCAATTTCCACACACAGAGGGTAAATTCTGGTTATATTCTACTGCCATTCTACATTCAACTATTCCATCCACCACCACCACCATCACGACCACCACTCGTGAGTGTGTTTTACACGAAACAAGTGTTGCAGAATCTCGTAGTGAAAAGAAAGCATCCCTTTTTGTGTGTTATTTTTATAAATTTTCATAATGCCAAGTTATATTTACGGTTCTCCCCCTGGTTTGGATAAATTCCGGTGACAGTGACGTGGTAGTAAAACAGCAGAAAGAAAAAGATAAGAGTTATCATAATGTTACAGTATTAGGCGCAGCAGTTTTTAATTAAATTTAAGTGAAGGAGGAAAGTAGGAGGACAGTTTTGTTTCGGTCGAATGTTCGAATGAATGGGATCCACTTTAACCAAGTCTAGTCGTGTAAGTCTCACCCTGTTTTTTTCTCCTTTAATATTCAAAATATTGTACACATTTTTTAGAACGAGTGGGGTTGTAGCGATTTCTCTAGGGAATCAACGAGATTTGTGCATATATCGTTCAACGAATTTATAGATGGGGATAATTGATAGTGGTGTGTTTGTGTGATAGAAGTGTTTGGATTTATTGCTTTTTGCAGGGGATGATTTCTTGAAAAATACCCTAATAACAGACTGTTTATTGATTTAGAATAAAGATAGAATAAACTTTGATTATAGGCTGTTTACTCCAAAATATTTCCTTAAAAATCGGAAAACTTGGTTGTTTGTTTGTCCTGTTAAAATTTAGTTTAATTTTCAACAATAAATGACAGTCTATAGATAGATGGGTAGATATCGTTCTTGTTCACAGTTGAATTTTCGTTTGGCATTTTTCCAAATAGCACACTGCAGAGGAAAATAATATCATTTCCGGAATATATACAGATTTGATCGTTTTATTATTATTTAACCAACTTATTCGAACTAATTTATTTATATTGTAGAACCCAATAAAAAAGTGTCGCCGGATTGTTACTGTTCAGACATAAATTTCATTTTATTTAATCTATCCAACTGGCTGACTAGCAAGCCAACCAATCGTAATAGCTGAAAAGATCGATATAGTTTTGATAATAAATTACAGATGAAAGTTTAATTGAATCCCCAACAGTTGTGGTTGCAAAAATGGTGGATGCGCCCAAACATTTTATTATACACCAACATTTTCGGATCGTCTATGTTGTAATGATGGGTACCGGACACATAAATTATCGTTGAAAATGAATTCAGGAAGTTAAATGAGCCGTTCATATGAAAATTTAACACATTTGTGTTTAACGTTTACGTTCATATAAAACACAAAAAAAAAATAGACTTCGATCTAATTAAATTCTCGTCTAGACGACGATCTTTGAATGCCTTGCTTTTTCTCTTTCCAAAATCTTCACAATATCAAATCTGTTATTACACTACGATGATGGAATAGAAAGGGAAAGGACTGGAATTGTTCTAAAACGTGGCAGACATAAAGGACGTTAATCGATAGAGACGTGTGCTCTCTACCCTCTCAGCTCTACTCGGTGGTGGTTGTTGTTGTCGTCGTCATTGATTTTAAACTTTCAGTTGACGACAGTTCATCCAACCATTCGTCTTTCGCTGTTTTTTTTTGGTTTTGATGTTTTTAATGTCGAGAAGAAAAAAATAGGTGACCCTGAACAAGTTTGGTGTAACGTTGAATTTTTGATCGTCAATGAACTGTATTATCGACAACTATTTATAGATATTTTATTATTTACACCCTCTCTTTATAGAAACGCATCTTTGGTGAATTCTGAAAAATTCTCAACAGTTTTACCACCCTATCTACACATAATTGCTTAGTTTCTCTTGACAATTACATTCATTAAGTCTAATACTATTGTTCGCAAGTCCAATTTAAACTTCCCTCTATCTTAAGGTATTTTGAAGAGCGCTCATAATCTCTCCCCTTAACTTTTGCCTGCTATTCTCTGTATTGAAAGAGAAAATTTACAGTCTTTATTATTATTATTATTAATTTCTTCCACCATTAAAATTTGTACAAAACGGGGAAAAAAACAAGATTACGCCTGAAACATGAAGAAATCAAATCAGAAAGTTTTCGTTTTTCTCTAGCGGAAGAAACAAATGCAAATTCAACACCCCTGCCACAACGAAAAATCTATTATCACCACCACCACCGTTCACAGACTTAACAAATTGTATTTTACACCATCTGTGCAATATAAATTTTTTCATTTTTGTCTTACTCTCATCAGTTTTCTCCATACTTCGCATACAACAGCCCCTATTTGAGTCGCATATAATTGACTGTTGTTGCATTTTTCTTCACCAGCTGACGTCGTTTGTTTTTTCTTCTTTCTGTCTTTGCTCCTTTTTATAATAAGGAAACAAGGGTGAATTTGGTGGTGGTGTTTTTGGGAATAAATAAAAAAAACACCAAAGTGGCATTTATAGTTTTGTTCCGATTTGAACACGTTTACAACTCCCGATAGATGTCTTCTTTCGTTTATGTTTGCTGCTACACGTACAAGAAGATCCACACGCCCCACCCTCCAGTAGTTCTACCCTCATATTAGCCGGCAAAACTAAAAGAGATATCAATGTTAATCAAAAATATGGGAGATTTTGTATAAAAGAAACTTTCGAATAATCGTTTGGGATTGTGGAATCAATCTAAAAATCAAAAGAGGGTTCATCTCTCCCCTCAATTCTAGACACTCTAAGGTGGTATATATCGTTTCAGATAGTCGTGCCCGGCATGATGATAACACAAAACTTTCTCCTAATAGCCGGGCTGCATGTTATAGCTTAAAGATATAATGGAATTTACTGTGAATAAGTTACCATCTCTTATTTTCCGAGTTTACGGTAGGTCTTTGTTTAAATGATAAAAATCTCACCCCTTACCCCCCATATATTTCTAGCTTGTTGTTGTTTAATAAATGGCCCATAAACGGCCATCTTCCATCGCCTTAAAAACATATGATTGATATGGCAAACACATTAACATCTGTGTATTTAAAATATGATAGGGTGGGGAATACCGAATGAAAAAGAGGGTTTTTAAAAGTGTAACCCCCAACATTTTAACTGTTAGCAAAGCCGGAAATGCATTACAGTTGGCATTTATGTTACAAGTACCAATATTACAAAAATTGGATTTTTTAAAAATTGCCCAAACATTGCAACAGTCTTATTGTTAACGGTTACAACACGTCACATTACGTGTTGTGCTACAATTGAATTTTAAACAAATTTCCAATGAATCAGGTTACAAAATGCAAAAATTTAGTATTGTTCATATAACAATCATTGATTGATTGATTAAAATTCATTAAAAATAATCAGTCGTTTTATTTAAAACAATAGTGCCAGACGGTATAGTTGTTGGTTAACTATGGAATATTCAGGGTGTATGGAAACCTAACAGGAAATTAAAGTCCACTACCACCCAATTCTGCCACCCTCATTAATAAACAACGGTGAGAGTGATGTTTAGTTCTCTACTATTGATTCAAGTTGTTTGCTTGTTGCTAACTAACTACAATTACCGAAACTCAAATAAATAGGAATTAACGTTATTACAGTTTGTGTCTATAAATGTAAGTACACAAAGGGGATGAAGAAAATCTGTTTCGATGGTTCGTAAAGTAGACAATCCGATAAGAGAATAATCAGTTATCATTTAGGGAAAAAAAATTGTCTGCAAATGACATGTGTGTGTTTGTTGAGATGACAAGAGCAAAAAGTGGGCGATATGAGGGGGCTATCACTACTAATCACTACTCTGTTGCGACAAGTATAACACATCAGATAAGAGACACACACATATATAGTAGGGTAGTGACTACTGACCATGACACTGAGTAGTTGTAGAGGGGAAAGTAAAATGTTTCCAGATAGAGAGTTGAATGGGAATCAAGGGTGGTTTTGTCCACTGCACCACACAATATCCGTTAGTGACGCCGGTGTGTATGTGTGTATATATGCGTATATACAATAAAGCCTTTCAGACAGATTACAAGACCAACAACCCTTATTTTTAAATGTGTGTGTGTATATGTACGTTTGTTGGCAAAAAACGCTCTAATACTAGATTAATCCTGGACGACGATAGGGGTTGGTTCTTCTATATAAATAGCATAGAGATTAATTACTAATAAAAGCGTTGTGTTTGAATTCTAAGAATTAAGCTCTAATCCAGGCGCCTGTAATGAAAATTTTATGGAACTACAATTTTTCATACCTTAAGTGCCACACTAAGCTCAACTTGGCAAGAACTTGCCTTGAGTCTAGATCTACACACATTTGGCTGGGGAGTAAGTCAAGATTTAACGTGGGACGAAGAAGCGAGACTTATAAATACCGGGTGATTCACCTAAAAGGAAAAGTTTATGGCAACTCCCATTATTTGTCGATTTGAAAAATATTTCCAGGATTTGAAGCGTGGTGCCTAGAGACCATTTCAGCAAGCTTAGAACTTCGTAACTCATTTGGAAGTTGGCCAAAAAACGCTCGTTTTGGACAAGGGCGCGATTTTCAGAAACTAACTAAACACGTAAAACGGCTTAGAATGACTCGAAGAACCTCCTTTGTTTCGTTTTTCTTCATTGCATTTTAGAAAAAAAAAAGTGAAATTTTCTCACTTGTTCCAGAATAAAATCGAGAAAAACAGAAAAAAAAATGATGGAAGGCTCCTCGAGACATTCTCAGTCGTTTAACGTGTATAACTAGTTTTTGAAAATCGATATATCGTTAGATAGGGCAAATTTTGGCCATCTTCAAAAAGAGCTACGAGGTTGTAATTTTGTTAAAATGTTCTCAAGGGACCTTTATATAGATCCTTGAAATATTTTTCGATTTGCTCGACAAATAGGTGAATCACCCGGTATAATGTTGACTTGAACTTGACTTGATTCAAGCCAATCTTGACTTGACTCCACTTGAATTATTAATAATGGAAATTTGTATAGTTGGCTACTGGAAATAGTGAGTCTATAAGAAAACTCAAATTGTTGGCTAGAAAAAGGCAATTGCTCACTGTAGAATCTGCTTTTAAAGAAATATTGCTGCCCCTGGTATATGCTGTAAATTATCTGCTTCTATTCATAGAATAAAGTACCTAATTTAACTTTTCTTATAAAATTACACTATTTCCAGTCGACGACTATAATTTTAAGCAGGTAGCGATACTCAAAATTCAATCAAAAATAATCAAAAATCAGTCCCTAGTCGGCTCGATAATTTTCAATTTTTGGTTGAATGAATCTTTTCAATTTGTATTCACCGTTTTTGTTGTTTCTAAACAGTATTCAATTTAAAATTTCCAATCCAATGAATCGTTCGAATTAGTTTTGAAAATTGTTTTACTCGCCCTCTTTCAATCAATGTTATTTACCCCAATTATGTCGATGAATTAACAACAAATATCATCAGCCTAACATACTGACACAGTAGCAAAATTGAATAATGCTACTGTTGACGTTTTTGTTTTTGTTTTGTGTTTTCATAACAAAACAAACATGCCAGTTGTGAAATAAAATGATGGAAAGTTCGTGTGACATTGATGGATCAGGGGCCAATTACTGACAAACCCCTCGTTAGTCGAGTCGAGTAATAGTAGAGAAGCTTATAGCTAACAATCAAAAATATCGAATTAAATAGGGATGAAAAATGAGAATCTACCCTCAAGCCTCCTCGGGGACGGGGATCAAATTTTGATTCGACAATTTTGAAATATTGAAAATGTAAAAAAAGCTTAATTAGAACTCTCTGATTAATGCAATTTAAAGTTGTACATTTGCATCATCAGTTCTCAGAGGCATAATTATGATTGTTTCTAATTCGAGTACAGTATTTATTTCGTTTCAATATCGTCAATTAAGCGATCACGCACCAAACACAAGACGATTGTTTCGTTAACGTTAATTAAATATATTATGGCCGTATTTCAATGATCCTTCACATGTTGTTTTCATTGTTAATTCACAATGACAAGCGATCGGTTATATGATAAAATCCAAACAACTGTTGTTGTTTTATAGATTTATCTGTCCATCTGTCTGAGTGGTTTTGTGTTGTGTTTGAGTGTGGAATGTTTCAACATACGTTGACAGCATAGTTAGATAGGGAAATCCTTTACAATTTTCCACGTACACGTATAGAATCCAAAACCAATGGCGTTTTCAAGCTTTAAATATCCACACGTGTACGGCTCTTGTAAAGAGGTTCGTTATGTTATCAATATCCGTCTGTTGTTTTATTCATTTATTAATAGATGAATTATCTAATTTTGTGTGTTTATATATTTTCAGAGAGAATCAGCTCAAAGGGATGCTGACCGAGAACGCCGTCTTCGCGCGGATAGCGAATCCAGGGCGAAACAAGCCCTCCAAGAGGCTGCACGTTGCCGTTCCAGACTCAAATTACTCACAAACGAGTTTGCTAGGTAAGAACGATATTGCTATCGAATACAGTTATATTTCGGAAAATAGTTGATGTTAAACGGTAAAAATTGAGACTTATTGTGTAGATTGTAGCATTTGTTATTTAAAACACCATCATCCCCTTTATTCTATTTTTTTCGACCATAAAAGAATAGATTACAGTTTCGTTTAGTTTGGCTTTTAGCTTTGTTCCCTTTACGATACGACAACAACGCCGCCTCGTTTTATTTCTGGGTTAACTGGTTTTGAACGAGAATTGATGTAAATCCTAAAATATAAAAAAGCGCCGAATTGGGATGGATGATGATTGTCTTCCCTTAGAGCGCCAATAGCGTGCATTTCATCAAATTAATTCCAGTTAGATATCCTCCCCTTTCGCTACCGTTAGATGGTAGTAAATTTAATTATTATTTTATAATGTTGAAGTCTTTTCGTTCTATCTATTTACTTAAAAGCTTTATTAGTTAGCCAGTTAGTATAGGCGTAAGTTATAACAAGATAAAAAAAACACGAAAGTTTAAAATACACAAACGTTCAAATAGTCGTATTCATGATTGGGGTAGATAAGCTCTTCTTTAGGTACTGTCAGAAAAGAGAGAAAGAAACAGAAAAGGTCTCCCTTGAGGTTTTCTATCTAAAATTGTGTATAAATCAAATTAAGTAAACAAATGACAGTTTTCCATAGTTGCCAATCAAATAGAAATTCAGCTATAGTCTTGGGGATTTCTGCAATAGATCAATCATGTTAAATTCCTGGGACAACACACGTTCAATCATGCAAATATTTTAGAAAATGGATGGATAAATTTGTTCAAATCAACACATAGTGTAATGTGGGACAATATTATCGTAAACGAGACGTTACGAAAACATTTGGCGTAGATTTCATATTGTGATATTTCCTAGTTTGTTTTCTTTTTGGATTTCCGCCTTCTATTACAAGCTGTTATGGAGTTTTGTTGGAAAATTTCCAAAATTGAATACATAAACTCTATGTAGGCTTTCCCAAGCGAACACAGTTTACTGAATTGAGAAAGAAACAGTTTGAAAAAAAGTAGTTCACCTAAAAGAACTTGTAATTTTCTCAGGAAATGAATCTTGAGCGTTACAGTGTGTAACTCATCGTCGAAGGATGAGTAGCAACATCTTTCTTTATCATCTTTCCATCAGGGCCGGCTCAACACGGTAGGCAAACGATGCGCCGCATCGGGGCGCCCTCCGTGGGGCGCCCAACGTCGCCTATCTTATTGTTGTATGTATATTTATACAGGGTG
>JAZBGW010000090.1:0-11137 GCA_037464815.1 Mylabris variabilis
TTACTATCGACATATTTAGAAATGTTTATAATCGAATTTTTATTTTGTTGATCATTGAGAATTCAATTTGCGTATTACGTTTTAAAAATAGATTATTTACAGTTGCAATAGACTATAAAATTTTCAGCGCATACCGGACGTTAACGTTAATTCGAATATGATTTTAACAATTTATTGGTGATATTTTCGCAAAATGATTAAATATTTTTTGATAAGTCATCTTGTTGTTTGTTAAAGATAAAATGAATTTCAATCAACCTTCGATAGGAGAAAATTATCGAAAATTCTATGATAATTTTTGTTATTATTTATCATTCTCTCTTCAAAATATAAAAATTTCTATTTCATTATCCAAAAAAACACGCTATTTTGGTATGTGAAAAGACACCCACAAATGACCTTTTAAGAGTTTTGCGTATTTACAAGTCGTCTAGCAAATAATTTTCAACGAAAGCTGACTAACAACAAGAATATACCGAGTTGCATTAACAAAAGTTGTAGAAATTGAAAAATTGATAGTTTTTTTCATTTATTTCTTTATCATTATGAAAATAAACGACACGAATTTAATTACCTTAATCGTTTTTTTAGTAAATAGAATTTGCCCTCGAATAGAATTAAAAAAAGTAATTAACAAAATTGTTTTACCAATTTATTTGTCAATGATATGTAGGTACAGGTATTTAAATAATGCTATAATTACATCCTAAAAAATATAGGATCTATTATTGGCCTTTAATTAGGACCTAAATAGCTTTATAACAACATTACTTATGTATTAGGATCTCAAACAAACATTTTAAGTGTTGATAATACTAAGAGTAAATTGATAACTCAATTTTTAATTACAAGGTATTGAGTTATCAATTTACTCTACGTATTATCCATATGGAGCCTTGTACTAAAGGTACATACCGGGTGAGTCACCTAAAACGAAAAGTCCTTATGGCAACTCCCATTATTTAGCGAGCAATTCGAAAAATATTTCAAGGATTTGTAGAGTGGTACCTGGAGACCATTTTAGCAAAATTAGAATCTCGTAGCTCATTTGGAAGTTAGTTTAAAAACGCTCGTTTTGAACAAGGCTGCGATTTTCAAAAACGAGCTAAGCACGTAAAACGACTTACAATGACTCCAGCATCCTCCCACCATTGATTTTTTTCGTCTTTCTCCATTGCATTCTAGAAAAAATCCGAAACATTCCCACCTGTTCCAGAATAAAATGGAGGAAAACGAAAAAAATCAATGTTGGGAGGATCCTCGAATCATTCTTAAACGTTTTGCGCGTTTAGTTCGTTTTTGAAAATTGCAGCATCGTCAGAAACGAGCGTTTTTTGACCAACTTCCAAATGAACTACGAGGTTCTAATTTTGCTACAATGATCTCTTATGTACACTTCTATAGATCCTTAAAATATTTTTCAAATCGCTTGCCAAATAATGGGAGTTGCCATAAGAACTTTTCGTTTTAGGTGAATTCAACATATTTTAAGTGTTGTTTCTAAACTTAAAATTATTACTAAAGCTAAAAAATATAAAAAAGCTCATAATTTACAATGAATTAAATGTCTGTAATTACAAGGTTTTATCGATTATTTTAATGTGAGTACATTGAAATATAATTGCAGCTATCATTTAAAAAAATATAGGTTGTTGTGTGTTGCACGAATAATTAATTGAGAATTCATGTCATATTAAATTACTGCACATTATACCGCCTGTTCCACCTAAGTATTACATTACTTATCCGCTACTTCTCAGTTTACCTATTTTCGAAAGAAGATGGAGAAATCCATTTACCACCCTAATACTCCTTGGACGCCACACTACAATAACTTCGAACCCTTTTTCTATTCTTTATCGAATGAAGGGTGATACAGACTGTACATAGTTAAGTGGGACAGGCGGTATATACCGTTTAGTTAATGTTAACGTTCGAATTGTCAAAAGTCTATATTGAAACTATTGAAGTTGATAATAATTATTAATTTTATTAGATTAATGGCAATTATAGAATAATTGATCTTATTTCTTTTAAATTAAGGTCATTTATGATAGATGCAGGGGGTATTTGGCAGTTTTGATGATTTATGAGTGTTCATCATAATAATGATAAGACTTCAGTATTTATCTAATTATACAGGGTGTTCAAGTCTAAAGTATACAATTTAGTATTTTTCAACAAAATAATAGAGAAATTTAAAAAAAAAGTGAATTTAGAGGGTCTATTTATTAAAGAATAAATTATAACAATCCAAGTCTCTTCGTTACACTCAACATTGTCGAAAATTGACATCTAATTTGATCATTCTCTAACAAAGTAGGAGGACATTGAAAAAAAGGCACCACTATAAATTGTTAACCCTCCCTGTGTAAATTATATTTTTCTAGGCACAGTGTGTAAACTGGCTCTTTTAGGAAACAATAGAGTTTTTAAAGTTTCCAAGGCTTTCAAAAAACCTGAAAAAAATCATGGTTGCTTCTCAAAGTGTCTACTGTATGGCCCAAAAGTAGTTAAAGTCGAAATTTTAAAACTCTTTTAATAAAAATTGAAGTAAAAAAAACACCAGTTTGCTTAGACATCGAGGGTTAATAAACTATTTCCATCTCTTCTATGATAAAGTTGTACACTCTGCGGTTAGACAGACTGTACGAATTTTATTATTATGTAAATGATTGAATGATGACGTAAAAAATGAATGTTTAGTAAGCATCTTCTACGATAATTCGATTAGAAGTAATCTATATTCCCATCAATCATTTAAATTGAAATATTTCGTTTTTATTTTCAGTTGTTGAAATGGCACCCCGTGATTTAGATATCATTGTATTTGGTGCTACGGGTTTTACTGGTCGTCATACTGTACCATTTGTTCATAAATTTTGTAAAGCAGATGGACGTTCTTTAACATGGGGTATTGCTGGCCGTTCAGAGACAAAACTCAAAATACTTCAAACTCAATTAGAGAAAGATCTTGGTATGATTTTTCTAATTTGCAAAACATTTTTTTAATGTAATAACTCTTTTCATCTACAGATATTGCAGCAAAAGATATCCCGATAATAATTGCTGATGCTGATGATGATGATAGCCTGTTTGCAATGGCACGTAAATGTCGTCTTGTTATAAATTGTTGTGGTCCATATCGTTTCTATGGTGAATCAGTCGTTTCTGCATGTATTACAGAAGGTACACATCATATTGATGTTAGCGGTGAACCGCAATATATGGAAACAATGCAACTAAAATACCATAAAGAAGCAGAAGAGAAAGGTCTTTATATTATTAGCGCTTGTGGTTGGGATAGTATACCAACAGAGATGGGTATAATATTTTTACAACAACAATTTAATGGTACATTAAATTCAGTTGAGACATATATGGAGGGTGAAATAGACGAGAGTGGTAAAAAACTACCAGGTTCATGGATTAATTTTGCTACATGGGAATCGGCTATTTATTCTCTAGCTCATGCTAATGAATTAAAAGATATACGTAAACAATTATACCCTACACGTTTGCCAGTATTTAAACCACAATTAAAATCAAAGTAATTTATTTCTAATTAATCGTTTATTGGTAATTAATTTTGTCGGTTTTGTTTTAGAAAATGTCCTCGTAAAACCAAAGATGGTTGGGTGGTACCGTTCTTAGGGGCTGATCGTTCTGTTGCACGTCGTAGTCAACGATATTTTTATGAGAATGAGAAACAACGTCCAATACAAATTGAAACTTATTTTGTTATTAAATCGTTCTTTATGTTAATTTTAGCTATCTTTTATGGTATAGTATTCGCAATTCTTGCAAAATTCGAACGTGGACGTCTACTATTATTGAGATATCCGGAATTCTTTAGTGCTGGTTTAGTGAATCGTAACGAACCATCTGAGGAGAAAATACAAAAAACATCGTTCACAATCAAATTATATGGTGAAGGATGGAAAGAGAGATTATCAGAACCAACTGATACATATACAGCACCAATTGATAAAGCTATAATTGGTCAAATTAAAGGTCCAAATCCGGGTTATGGTACAACATGTATTGCACTTGCCTTATCCGGTATTATTGTATTAACCGAACAGGATAAATTACCGAAAAAAGGTGGTGTTTATCCACCTGGTGTTGCATTTGCTAAAACAACAATGATTCAACAATTAATCGAGAACGGGATCACTTTCGAGATTTTGTCCGAGAAAGATTTAAAGAAATAGGTAATCTGTCGCGGTTTTTGCATATTTTAACTATTTTTAGTTGTTTTTTGGTTGTATTGTGATTTGTTTGTCTTTTTAAATTCCTTCATTGCATTTATAAGGCTATCGTGTATTAACCACAAAGACTGAAAGGTGCTAATTACAAGATAATCACAAGATATTTTTTTGGTATTATATTCTCCATGTAATCAAGAAAATAAAATAGAAGAAAATAGGTTTTTTGTTTTTAATTTTACCCCGATTCTGCCCACCAACCATAACACCAGATATTAACAACAACGATATAAATTCTCCATTATCAGGGTTGTTTCTTCAATTCCATTTGATAACTGCAAGAAATGCACGATTTAGTGATTAAAAACAAATTACAATTCGATAACTCTTACTTTATAGCACGGTATAATTGATAACATTGTGTGAGAGCAACGAAAACATTAACGCTAAACAAACTATAATTTTTCGGTGTTATCACAAGTGAATAACGTGACCAAATTATACCTGTGGCTGCTAGAGCTGCACTTTGTGGTACGCTCAATTTTTCAGCTGGTCGTGTTAAATCACCAACACCAGCAATAACAAGACCCTGGAAATTCTTCAATGATTTATCGAATTTTTCTTTGATTCAACTGTCTTACCCATTTAAATGCAGGTGCCCAGAAGAATATTGTTTTAGGTCCTATAGAACAATAAAAAAATGACTACTTTTAACGGACAACTGTTACAATTCGTGTACCTGCAGGGTGCTGCCATAGGGGTTGAAATTTAGCTGGCACAACTTTATCCAATGCATTCATTGATTTATGGTAAATAGACGACATTGTTTAAAATTCTATAAGCGATAAATTAAAAATAAATAAAGGTGAATCAATGTCAATATGTTACCTTGTTAACAATCGTAATGTCCTTGTAATAAAATTAAATATTAATTTGTAATTTTCACAATTTATATTAATAAAGAATAGAATTTTCTACAATTTAAATATAATTTTGAAGCAAATCAAGCACGTATTGGTGGTTAAATTGGCGAAAAATAAAATAAGCGGAAATATTGAAATTTATCAACCCCCACAATAGCACGTGCGCAATCAGCTGTCCACCAGCGCCACCAACATTAACGCTAGAAAATTCCCAAATCGACCGAAATAAAATAATTTAAAACTCAATTAATTTGCTATATTATCGTCAATTCAACAAATCGCATAATTAATAAAATATTCTACAATCGAAATTAGGGTTAAATTTACCGCAGATAAGCTTTGAAAGTAAAATAAATGTACGATGGAAATTTGGCAACGTCTATACTTATTAGAAGTATACCAACATTATTGCTGTAAAATTACCAATAAGATTGTTGAGGAATTCAAATTCGTTATAATTCTATTAATTTATTTATAAGCAATATTATTAAAAATCTATTTCTTTATTATTGTTTTGAATGAAAGAAATAGGGGCAAAAAGTTGAAATTTTGTCGGGGATTGTATTTAGCAATAGCGCCGTCGGCTCGACTTCCGCCAATATTCCCGCATGAAAATCCCCAATTATATGTCAACTGTCAACAATAAGGTTATGTTAATATTTTATGGAAGTGTTTTAATTAAAATTGTGTTATTAACAAAATGAGCGACGATAGTAGGACAATTTGGTGTGGTAATTTATCCGATAAAGTAACCGAACAACTCCTCTACGAGTTATTCTTGCAAGCGGCCCCATTGGAGCGTGTTTATATACCAGTTGATAAAGACGGTCGTAAATCGAATTTTGCTTTTATTACGGTCAAACATGAAATTTCCGTTGATTATACGTTGCAATTATTAAGTGGAACAACATTGTACGGACGTCCATTGAATCTACGTGCTAGGAATTCGAATCGGAACGACCAATTACCTGAAATCCGGATTCCTTCACTATTGGAACAACAAATCGTATTACAACAACTCAATGGTTTTGCACGAACAGAACCATCGATACAGATCAATCACCATAATCGTAGATATTTAGATGATTATAATAGATTCGAGAGAAGACGGGATGATGATCGACATATCGGTCGCAACAACCATAAACATCGAAAACCCGATAGGAGATTACGTTTTTATTAATTGTACAAAATTGTGTTTTTATATATAAAAAAAAAGATTGTAGGTAGGTAAATAGAATAAAAGTATTTTAAATAAGAAAAACAATTTCATCAGCCAACATGACTTGATTTTGTTCAGTCATCTGGTGTATTGCTGATGTTATTTCGCCTTGTGAAAACGGTTGGAGATTATCCTGATTGATGAAATTCTCGATGCGTTGTAAACTTAACGAATTTGCATTATTCTCACTGAAGGCACGTTGTAGATGTGTTCTAAATTGTGTTAATCGTTCGTTAGTTATGGTCTCATCAGTTTCCATTCTTTCAACTTGTTGTTCTGTAGATGCCGGTGTTTCTTCGTTATTATCACCATTAACATCATCATCGACTTGTTGTGAACGTCTCTATAATTTTGTTTTTTGATTAGATTTGTAATTTTTTATTTAAGGAATACTCACAGTGGATCTTGGACGTTTTGTGATTTGTTCCTCTTCATCTTGATTTTCTTCATCGGTAGAGCTCTCGGAGTCGCGCCGCCGACGCCGTTTCTTCTCTTTTTCTAAAACTTTCTTAAAGTACGCATATTGAACTAGTTCGATTGTAGCATAAGCATCTTGTGCTGTTATAGTACGTGACATTCTAGCTTTAGCATGGGCTGTTGCTAAACGTATCATTGTTTCTAATGTCCGAGCGGTTACTGGTTGTGTACGTGCCACATCATTTTCCATTAATTCCTCTGAACGTAATTTTGAATATTCAGCAGCAATAATTTCGGATGCTTCTTCAGTTAAGACCGGTTTTAAAATTTTAACAAAATGTATATATTTACGCATAAAATCAACACTAAGGATTTTATCGTTACGTTTCCTGCTATTACCATGCAATAGAGCATCGTATTTTTCATACATTGGTGTTTCGCGTTCGTCTTCTAAATTGTCCGGATTGATTGTGCTCAATAAATCGACATTAGAGCTACCCATTGGTAATACTTGACCGTCTTGTTCGTTCGGATTTCTAGATTTGGAAGAAGAGAGGATTAACAGTGCAACAAATAAACGTTTTAAAATAACAAAAATCTCAAAAATGTGCTCTTAAGGGCCGCCGTTAATGTGACATTTTCAAAAAATCGATTTTTCTTTTTACATTTTTCAATAATCTACAGGGTGATTCAAGATTATAGCCTATTAAAAATATAAGAAGTTCTGTTCGAGTGGAAGAAATTTGGTGTATCATTATTAGCTCTAGAAAACACTACAAGGGGATTGCATTTTTGAATTCTTTGACAAAATCGAATGGGACTTTGATAAAATGACCCATGCTCTAGCCTCTAGCGCTGAAAGTTTTTCAGATATCTCGACTTTTAGTGTTGAATTTTGAATTAGAAATGTTGAAACTTGGAATTTAGGTAGTATAAATAATGTACTTTTTATCAATTTGTACAGCATTCAACTACTTTTCAGCGTTGATAAGTTTCTTTTCAGGAAATTTTCAATGCATGTCTTGCTTATTTTAAATGGAACATCAACCCTTTTTGTATATGGTTAGATAGATAAAAAATTTGCATCAAACTGTATTATCATTTTCTATACCTATCTTTGATAATTTTTCAGTTATTCAGAATTTTCAATTTCATCTAACTTTCTCCCCTGAAAAAAAAAATGTAAAACATAGAAGGCTTAGGAAAACAACTGTCAATTGAACTGTCACAATTAATATGAAAATAATTAATTAATTTTAGCTTATTTTAATGAAGATAAATGGAAGAAATTGATAATTAATTAAATTATGATTTATTGAATTTATTTTTTGTGCATGTAGAATGTCTAAAGGATGTAAAAAAACATGTTGAATATGCAATATTGACGTCATTTGTGATATTTTGTTATTTTGCAAAGCCTTCTATGCGTTCCATCATAGTTGAATTAATTTAGCATAGGCGACTAGACGAAATTAAAATTTTTGAATAAGTGATAAATTATCAAAGATAGGTATAAGCAATGCTAATTCACTTTGATACCGATTTTTTCTTTATCGAAGTACATAAAAAATATGGTGTCCCATTTAAAATAAGCAAGATATTTCAGTTTGAAAATTGGCTGAAAGAAAAATGTATTTCAACCAAATGCTGAAAGATAATTAAATGTTATAGGGTTTGATGGAAAATACATTGTTTGTGTTATTAGAATTCCAAATTTTAACCTTTTAACTACAATAATTTCTATGTTATGAATTTTTTAATCGAACATTTTGCAAAATTTAAAATTTCGCTTAAAGTTGAAATATCTGAAAAACTTTAAGTCCTAGACCATGGATCATATTACTAAAGTCCCCTTGTATTTCATCAAAGAATTCAAAAATGCAATAAAAAATATACGATTCTATTTAAAATAGGAGAGTAGGGTGTACTACTCACGTAACGGCTATATAGGGTGATTTAAGAGGAGGGGTTATTAAGAATATGATAAGTTCTAATTAATGGAAGTTATGCCCCTGAAGTTTCTCTAAAACGTTTGATTCTGATCCATTGCCTAACGCTGAAGGTTTTTCAGATATTTCAGCTTTTAGTGCAATTTTCAAATTTGCAGTGTTTGATTGAAAAATTCATATTTTTGAAGCTATAAGATTTGAAATGTTGAGACTTGGAATTTAAGTAGTAAAAATGATAAATTATCAAAGGTAAGTATAGAGAATGCTGATATTTAATAATCTGATGAAGAATTTTTTCCTCTATCTATCCTTATAAAGAAAAATATGGTGTCCCATTTAAAATAAGCAAGATATTATAATTTGAAAACTGCCTGAAAGAGGAATTTATTTCAGCCGAACTCTGAAAGAGAATTAAATTTTGTCTAAACTAATAAAAAATACATTATTTAAGCCACTTAAATTCCAAGTTTCAACGTTTCAAGTGCTATGACTTCAAAAATATGAATTTTTCAAACACTGCAAATTTCAAAATTGCACTAAAAGCTGAAATATCTGAAAAACGTAGAGCGCTAGACCATAGTTCATGTTATCAAAGTCCTCCTCGATTTCATTAAAGAATTCAAAAATGCAATAAAAAATATACCAATTTAAACTAAGAGAGTAAGGTGCACTAACCCCTATAAGGGGGGTAGCTGGAACAACGAAAATAATTTCTAGAGAATGTTCAGGGGATATACCGGCTATGTATTTACCAAATTTCATCAATTCATCAATTCTTAAACTATTAATAGGCCACCCTCTTAAATCATCCTGTATACACAAATACCGAGTGATTCACTTAAAACAAAAAGTTCTTATTGCAACTCCCAAGGATTTGTAGGGTGGTACCTGGAGGCCATTATAGCAAACTTAGAACCTCATAGTTCATTTGGAAGTTGGTCAAAAAACGCCCGCGATTTTCAAAAACGAACTAAACACCCATAACGATTAAGAATGACTCGAGGATCCTCCCAACATTGATTTTTTTCGTTTTTATCTTCGCATTCTAGAGAACATGCGGAACCTTTCCACCTGTTTCAGAATAAAATGGAGAAAAACGAAAAAATTCAATGTTGGGAGGATCCTTGAGTCATTCTTAATCGGTAGATATAAGGTTCTCTTGAATAATAACTTTTTTAGACCTTTTTTTTAGTAAATGGGTGAAATACACTTAAACTGTTAAAGTGCGGATTTTTGTAAAATTATCAAAAAAATAACGGTTTTAATTGCGCAGTAATTTCTTAAATGATTTACAATTATAATGATTTTTATGTATTTATATGATCCACATTGAGAATTATTTTTGATGTGTATTTTTGTCATTTTAATGCATTTTTATTTTAATCTTTGGCAAATATAAAATGCAGAACTTGTACGTCAAATTAATTTTTATAGCGACCTCTATTATCTGTGGTAGCGATATAGTGCACTGTGCGATGTTGCCGAGTTGTCATTTATATTTAGTTTTTCGTCCCATCGATGGCAATTTCAAAATTTTGTTCCTACAGTTACTAAATATATTTAGTGACTGTATTTGTTACGATCTATAAGGGGTATTTTTGAAATGCTTTTATATGATAATTGCATTTATTATTATTATTATTATTATTATTTCATGAATTGAGTATGTTTAGAATGTTTATTTTGAAAATTGCTTTTTATTCTTGCGAGCGTCGAGAGGTCGACAGGATAATATACAAATACCGGAGGATGTTCAAATTACGCGCCCTTTACTGTTTCATTTGCAGTGTTGCCAAGCGCGTTTGTGATGCCCCTTTTTTATAAAAATTTAAAAAAATAATGAAAAATCCGCATTTTTTTCTTTGCAAAACGTTTACAAACAAGTTCATTTCGTTTTTGGAAATCGCGATATCGTCAGAAGCGAGTATTTTTTTGACCAACTTATAAATGAGCTACGAGATTCCTATTTTTGTTAAAATGTCTCTAGTGACCCGTTCTATATAACCTTGAAATATTTTTCGATTCTCTCTCCAAATAATGAGAGTTGCCATAAGAACTCTTCGTTTTAGGTGAATCACCAAGTATATCCTCAAAATTTGAAAACATTTTCCTCCAATAAATTCCCAAAATCAATCAATCAAGACAATGTACCTGTAACGGTGCATTCGAACAACATGATCGGCAATCATCAAATCTTGATCCTCATCTATATTATCCAACATGACGAACAACAAATCGAAACGTGATAATAACGAGTCTTGTAAACCAATATTCTCCATCGGCGTCTTATATTCATCATACTAAAATTATATAAAATTATACAAAAACTATTTTATCAAGAAAAAAACTCAATTACTTTGCCATATACAGGATTGGCGGCGGCTAATACTGAACATCTAGCATTTAAACTGGCATGTA
>JAZBGW010000090.1:11275-21971 GCA_037464815.1 Mylabris variabilis
GTTTCTTGATCGGTTGTAACAGCTGCTGTTAAACCAACACCAGATGAACCACGACCAGTTGTCGCTATAGCTCTAGGTGCTGTACACAATACGTAACGTAATAATTGTGATTTAGCAACACTTGGATCACCGATTAATAAAATATTTATATCGCCACGTAAACGTGTACCGTTCGGTAAGATTTTCTCAACACCACCTAATAGTAAACATAATATAGCTTTTTTTATAAATTCATGTCCGTGTATTGATGGTGCCAAAGATTTTGCTAATAAATTGAAAATATTCTTATTAGATCGTGCTAATTGTTTACATTTAGCCACATCTTCGCGTGATATTGATGGATTAGCTTCTTTACTTAATTGTGTTATATTATTTGCTATAACAATTGTACGAAATGTACCAGTTGTAAAACTGCCTTGTTTATTCGGTAAACAACGATAATTCCCAACAACTTGGATCCGATCGCCGGGCTTACAACGATCAACTAAATCGTTATCGCAGATTATATCGACTGATCGCGGCAATTGACCAGCTGGGGCTTTCTCTGGCATCTCCTGTATTGAAACAGTTTGGTGGTCTTTGTACACAGAAAGACCGAATTCTGTCTCCAATAAATTACCATCTTCGTCCTAAAATTATAATTTTAATTAAAAACAACTCTATTAAAAATAAAACAAATTAAAGACTTTAGTAGGATAGACAGCAGAGGTCGGAAAGGCTTCCAATGATGTTAAATCTGTATACTTCCGTTCCATCACTTTCTTCGTAGCTGGACAATAATGAACACTCCTTACAACTTTCGGATGTACCAACGAACCTAAATAACGATAACAATAAATAAATAAAACATGAACATAATCTGATTATTTTACATTTTGTAACGATTCCTTCGACACAAATCAAATTGCCCAAAAATCTCGATGTTAATGTACGTGGTGTTACATGTTTATTACCAAAACTACCTTCGAAAGCAACAAAAAACTCCTCATTCTCTTTACCAAAATCATGCGCCACTGTATAAACGTATTCTTTTAATGCTTTTTGAAATGCTGATTGTTCCTCGAAAGCATTATTCAATAAGGCTTGTGCACGTATTGGATTCTTTTTACGTAAATCATTAACGTTAACAACTAATCGTACACTCTTATCAGCTATCATATTCTTAACTAATTGTGAATATTTGCCTTGATCTTCCTGTAATAAACAAATTTTAAAACAATATTGTTAATTAACAAAGATTACTTCATCATCGAGAAAATCGAGATATTCTCGTTGCATGTCACGAAGACGTTGATCCAAATCTTGTGCGTCCATCGTATTTTCGCAATAAAACACAAAGAAAATTTAAAGAAAATCTAACAAAACTACACAACTTTTATTAAAGAGCTGAGACTGGTAATTTGGCGGGAAACCACCACTAATCGTAGAACTTTTAATATTAACCTGTTGGCAGAACTGGGTGTTAACCTTTACAACCGTAACCTCACTAAGAGTAGCTCTAATACAATTTAAATTATCATAATTCGCATTAATAATAAAGTAATTTGTACGTTATTATAATTAATAATAAATAATACTTGAAATTAACACATTAGAAGTAAAAATTAATTAGGTGAGTATTATTTTAGTATTTATTTTGACGAATTTGAATTTACCGCTAGTAACACTTGAAAAAATTGGTGACCAGAAACGATATTATACTTAACAAGGATAGCTAAATCACGCATTTTCAATGTTGCCACTTTTAAAACATTTCTCCAAACCTAAAGTCGCAGTATCATGACAAATATAAAGATTTGGAATTTGGACAAAATACATTTTGTACATATTGTAAAATTTTTTAATATGTTATATGAGAAAGCTAATAAATAAATAAAGAATAGAAAAAAAGTCTTATTATTATTGTTTTTAAAAATAAGTTCGCAATTAGTTTAATTTGTATAATTTTCTTGCGCTAGTTGTTTTATAATAATTTTAAGTGAAAAAGAGTTTGAATCAATTACTTTTTTGATTGTAAAGCAACAGTTACTTATTTATACCAGAGATTTTGTAAGTTGATCACTGATATGTTTGACAACATTGCACATATAGTAAACAAACATTTGAGAAATACACAGATTGAGGTTATAAACATAAGCTAATACGAATAAGTTTACTGAAATTTAAGAGAAAACAGTATTGTAATTCGTAATTTTCGTCATTTCTTTTGTTTCCTTTATTGCTGCTGTATTTTTTTGTCTTTTTATTATTTAGTAACTATGAAATCTATTAACACAATTGCTAATCGACGAAGACAGAATATGTTTAATTTTGGTACAACAAAGACAGAACGTGTTTAATTCTGGTGGGAAGCCACAATTCATACGTCACATCGAGTTGACTAGAGTAAATTCAGGCACTAAACTATATCTTGACCAGAACATACAGACATAAAAGTCCCTAGTTGTTTCTAGTAACGTGTTTCAACAAACAACATTGCAGCATAGGGAATTAGCTATCCTTGTTAAGTATAATATCGTTAGGTAACTAGAACATTAGTTAGGGTTTTTGATTTTGTTAACCTATAAATTTGAATCAATTTCGCTAATTGCAGTTTAAATTTAGTATTATTTATAAATAATTAGGAATGAATAACAAAGTCATTAAAAATAATAAAAATGGGCTAATTAAAAATTGTTTTGTTTGTTTGGTTTATACAGATTATAATTTCTCGCTGGGCTTGTTCATCGATTTAAATTTGCCGCTATTGTGACATTTGAAAGTGCCAACTAGACGGAATTTTGACAACTTTCCAACTGTCAAATCACTAATCGGCCTCTTTTATCAAAAACTATCACCAGTGTCCTAACATATGTGATGATTTTTTTTCTGTCTGTTATTTAATGGTTTATTTTTGTTAAATTAATTTGTAAATTGTTAGATTTTTTCTTATTTATGTTTGTGTAAAATTTGGTGATAAAAATTACAAATTAGAGGTTGAATAGAAAAATGCCTCTCTATAATAAATTAGTGAAAGTTATTTATTGATAGTAAAACTACATTTTTCTTGTATTGTAAAATAACAGTGAAATTCATTAGATTTCCGTAGTTGAAGTAGAATATGTCGTGGATCAAGAAAAGAGGTCATCCAACCCCTAATCCTACAGGGGCAGGAGTACCACCACCCTCTGTTCCTATGTTTAATCCCAACCAACATTACCCTGAGGTAAATTGTTAAATCAACAATCGCATTTAAAATAAATTGATTGACTTCTCTATTGATAGAATCAATGGCAACAACCGCAACAACAACAACAACAACAATTGCAAACGCATGGTGGTAATTGGTATGATTACAATCAGCAACAACAAAATTATAATCAACACTATCAGAATTATCAACAACAGAATTATGGAAATTTACAATATAATCAACAATATAATGTGCAGAATAACGCTTATAATCCGTTACAACCGGCTACAAACGAAGGGGATGCTTGGAATTGGGGATGGGGCGATGAAGATAATTCAAATATTCAAGCGAACGAACAAGTGGAACACCAACAACAACCACACCCACAACAACAACAACAACAACAGAGTTTTAATGAAAGTTTCTCAAATGATACATCATGGAATTGGTCGTTGGACGATCCAAATAACGCAAAACAACAACAACAGCCAGTAGAACAACAACAACAAAACACTGATATGATATCATTAAATGACGATACAACAATAGAGAATCGTAAAAGTACACCAGATGATCAATCGAATACAAAACGTAATAAATTAGATACACCACAATGGTCGGTTGAATCACAAATATCACAAGAATCCTCTGATGATATCCTGCAAACATCAGAAAGTGATAAAAGTTATATGTTATCACAAAGTTCAACAATCAGTCATTCACCAGTTGGTAAGTAGATTCGTGATTATATATGATTATTATTGAAATTAAAAAAATAAAAATAAAAAATAGGTCAAGAATTGGCAATAGCAGAAAAAGAAGCAGTTGAAAATAAAGAAATAATCAATAATAAATTTGAAACAATACCTGTATCATCATCATCATCATTATCACAAACACCACCAATTCTACCGCCAACAGTATCACAATCACATAGTAGTGATGATAATAAAATAAATCCATATAAATTACCACAATCAACAGGATTACAAAAATCAACAAATAAATCAATAAATATCCAAAAATTTCCATCGAATTTCCCAATTAATAATCAATTAGTTAATTTAGAAACATTACCTGATAATTCTGAACAACCTGATACAATACTATCAAATAATAATAATGCTACAATTCGTAAAATTAGTGTATCGAATAATTTACAATGGTTAGAAAATAATGAGACACCAATAAATGATCGTAATCAATATTTAGAAACTGGACAATTATCTGATGTTGATACAAATAATTACGTCCAAAATTCAAATGAAAATAATAACGATAGTAATAATAATAATAACGATAATATTGGTGGTAATAATAATAATAATAATAGTGTGCAAGATGATACATTACCACCACCTGGTTTAAGACGTATGGTTTTAGGACAAATTGAACAGAATGAAAATGAACCATTACCGAATTTTAGTCGAATGGTACCTGGACAACTTGAAAATAGTCCAAATCAAATTGGAAATACACCACAATTGGATAATTTAAGGTAAAATACGTAAGAATTTTATAATTTTTGTCTAATTACAGTCGAAGCTCTATACAGGTTGTCCCGTAAGTCACGCATTTCATCCTAAGAGGCAGATATTTGATGAAATTCTAAGACGAAAAGTCCTGTACCGTTTTGTCATCTGATTAGTTATTAATTAAATTATGTAGCCAATCAGGTGCTCGCTATAGTGATAAAAATAGAGAAGGAAAGAGTCTTGACGGTGGAACGTGGGAAGCGAATCAGTTAGCAGGCTGGCGCGATAGCCGTTTAAACAAAAAGAGCACCTGATTGGCTACTTAGTTTAATTAATTACTAATTGCGTCAGATAATAAAATGATATAGGACTTTTCGTCTTAGAATTTCATACCCTATCTGCCCTTTAGGAGGAAATACGCGACTTACGGGACATGCTGTATAGTGAAATGTAAAAATGCAGTGGAAAATTTCACGATACAGGCTGTGTCCTAGTGATGGGACATTAAAAGTATAAATGTTTCTGAAATTTGGTATACAACCATTTTGCCGCTTGCAGTACCTTTGGAAAATATTTTCATTGTAATAGCAACCCCCGTTATATGGGGTATTACACCCTACTCTCTTATTTTAAATGGAATGTATACTTTTTACTGCACTTTTAAATTCTTTGATAAAATCGAAGGGGACTTTAATAATACGACCTAGGGTCGAACGCTGAAAGTTTTTCAGATATTTGCTTAAAAAAATTGTACTTTTCAAATTATTGCTGCTAAAATTATGGTATTTGGAATATAAATAGCATAAATAATACAATTTGATGTGGTTTTTTTCTCTCTATCCAATCATATAAGGAAATATATGGTGTTCCATTTAAAATAAGCAAGATACCCCACCTTGAAATTAGCCGTAAAGAAAAATTTATTTCAGCCAAACGTTGAAAGATAATTAAATTTTGTCTAAACTGGTAAAAAGTACATTATTTCTACTATTTAAATTCCAAATTTCTACATTTCAAATGTTATAGTTTCAAAAATATGAATTTTTCAATCAAACTGCAAATTTTAAAATTGCACTAAAAGCTGCAATATCTGAAAAACTTTCAGCGCTAGATAGTTCATGTTATCAAAGTTCCGTTCAATTTCATCAAAGGATACAAAACTAAAATAAAAAGTTTACCAACGTAAATATTTTCTAGAGAAGATTCAGGGGACATGACGGCTGTACCGGGTGAGTCACTTAAAACGAAAAGTTCCTATGGCAGCTCCTATTATTTGGCGAGTGAATCGAAAAATATTTCAAAAATTTATAGGAGGGTCTCTAGAGAACATTTTAGCAAAATTAGAACCTCATAGCTCATTTGGAAGTTGGTTAAAAACGCTCGTTTCTGACGATTTTGCGATTTTCAAAAACAAACTAAACACACAGAACGCCTTAGAATGCCTCGAGGATCCTCCGAACATTATTTTTTTTCTCGATTTTCTCCATTTTATTAGAAAAACGAAAAAAATCAATGTTGGGAGGGTCATCGAGTCATTCTTAGTCGTTTTAGGTGCTTAACTCGTTTTTGAAAATCGCAGCCTTGTTCAAAACAAGCGTTTTTTTTTGGACCAACTTTCAAATGAGCTACGAGGTTCTAATTTTGCTAAAATGATCTCCAGGTACCACCCTACAAATCCTTGAAATATTTTTCGAATCGCTCGCCAAATACTGGGACTTACCATAAGAACTTTTCGTTTTAGATGAATCACCCTGTATACAGATAATTTTTACATTATGGTATTGCATCCGTTCTTACCAAAAACTTCACTATAGAGAGCTTTTCACTATATAGAGCTTCACTATATAAAGCTTTGACTGTATTTAATTTACAGACAACCGTTTACACCGATTGAACCACCTGAAGGTCTCCGCCGTATGGTGCCTGGTGAATCTAGCTCACCGGAATCAATATCACGTCAACAACAACTATTACAACAACAACAACAAATTGATCATCGACAAGAGGATGTTGATTCAGAAATTGAATTAACAGAACAACAACAACAACAACATGAAGAACGTTCAGCAACAATCGGTGCAGATACTCCAACTGTTCCAACTTCTATAACTAGTCTAACAAGTAATGATACAACAACAATAGCAACAACAACAACAACAACAACAAAAGGGGATCGTTCTGAAACAATTGGTGCCGATCTGGCTGTACCAACACAAAAAGATCAACGTAATAATAAGAAAACTAAGAAAACATTACGTCGTGATTCAATCGAAGGACAAATTGAAGAGAAAGAATTGATTAATTCAATCAAAAATCTAACAGTAAGTGATGATAGTAATAATGATAATAATAAAAATACAAAATCACGACATTCAAATCGTCAACAAGATAGTTCAGATAGTGAACAAGGGAATAATACGAAAACATCACGTGATCGTCGACGATATGATGAACGTTATTCACCTGATTATTATCACCATCATCAACGTCGCGATCGCGATCGTGATCGTGATCGTAAATATGATAAACGACGTTATAAAGAACGTCATTACGATGATGATAATACTGATTATAGTGATAAAGAACGTAGACGTTATAATAAAGATGATTATGATCGTAAATATGATAGTTTACGTAAAGAGAAAGAACGCCGTCATCATCATCAACGACGTGATGAACGTTACCGTGATACAACAAAACGTAATGATTATTATCGTTATGATGATAATTATGAGAATGAATCAAGATCGAGGGCATCTAGTCGTTCAGATTCTATACATGATTCAACGTATCGTGATCGTGATCATGATGTATCGTATCGTGATCGTGATCGTGGTCAAGATAGACGTGAACATCGTCATCGTCGTGAAAAGGAGCGTCAACGACGCCATCACGATACTTACAATCCTTATCAAGTATATTATCTCGATTATTTTATATTTTTTTGTTAATTTTTGTTTGTTTTTAAGGCTTTCGGTTATGATATTTATAGTCAATATTATCAACAATATCAATATTATGAGAATTTACGTAAAACTGATCCACAAGCTTATGCACAATTGTATCGGAAATATTATCAAGATGCTGCATCAAGGGAAACACCATCGTATGGTGGTGAAGGCAGGGCGTCTGTACATTCTGGACGTAGTTCAGCTAATGATGAATTAGTTAAAGATAGGTTTGTGTCATCTAAATTTAATTATTTTTTTTTAATTGAAAATCATCAACTTTTAACACTTCATTTTTGTTTTAAATAATTTGCATTTCTGCAAAAGACACACACATATACATATACACAAATTGTTTTAGTTTCCATTATTTGATAAATCAAATTTTGCTTTTTCCTCCCCTATTATTCAGGTATACACGTCAGAGTTTTTATAGTCAAACGAGTTTACAACACGGAGGTTACTACAGAGATAATCATAGTATTGCAGGCCAATACGGTCTGGATAATTCTAGGTGAGATCTAATGGGGAAACAAAATTTACAAATTATAATTAATCTAAAGTATTGAGTGTCTCACAATTAGATATCCTATAAGAGATTTTTTAAACGAAACATGTTGTACTCGTGTTATTTTTAAATAATACAGTCTGTAATTTTGAGCCATAGGGGAAAGTACTGGATTTCTATACAGGGTATCCCGTAAGTCGCGCATTTCCTCTTAAGGGGCAGATAGGGGATGAAATTCTAAGACGAAAAGTCATATCATTTTATTATCTGACGCATAGGTAGTTAGTTATTAATTAAATCATGTAGCCAATCAGTAATTAATTAAACTAAGTAGCCAATCAGGTGCTCTCTTAGTTTGAACGGCTGTCGCGTCAACACTCTTTCCTTCTCTCTTTTTATCCCTATAGCGAGCACCTGATTGGCTACATGATTTAATTAATAACTAATTACCTGTGCGTCAGATTACAAAATGGTTCAGGACTTTTCGTCTTAGAATCCCATCACATACCTGCCGTTAGGATGAAATGCGTGACTTCCGGGACAGCCTGTATATTCTCAAAATTTCAAAACATTCAATGCAATACTTTTCTTCCAATAAACTCCCGAACATCACTTTTTTTTTTTGATTGTCACACTAGTGGTGGCTTTTAAGACGATTTTAAAATTGAGTCATAAAGAATAATCAGTCGTATTGTTTCGTTTTCAAAATTTTCTAATTAATTGGACGTGAGACATTTTATGTAACCTCTCTTAAGTAAAGAATAATAGAAATTTAAAAAGCTGTAATTAAATGATGTCGTAGATCTTTTTTTAGGGTTGTGGTACTTTCTCTATTCTATTCTTTTAACGATAAAACTATTGTATCATTAAATCATTTTTCATTGTTTGCTTGCATGCTTCTATCGATGGAATTAATTAATTTAATTAATTTTAATAATTTTCTCATCTTAATTATCAAATTTTTTGTAGTTATGCCCGTACATACGATCAAACTGATCAGTCATTAAATTATGATGATCAACAACAAATACAACGTATGACACCAATGAAATTTACAACAGCACATATAAAAGCATCAATATCATCTGGCAAATTAATAAAAATCTTACCAAATTATCCATTAGATGGTCAATCGGCTATTGTTGAATTATATAATTTAGATTATTTATTATCAAATGATGAAGATTATCAAGAATTAAAACATTTTCCTGGTCCATTAATAAAAGGTGTAACACACAAAAAGACAATTATTGAATATTGTGAACGGAAAATTAAAGATGCATACAATGTTGAAATGAACGATCCAAATTCTTATATACTAATGTGGGAATTATTGATTTTATTAATACGACAAAATGGAGTATGTTTATCTTTTAATTATTATAAATATTGATTTAAATTTAATTTAAATTATTTAGATGGTTGTAGGTACGGATATTGCTGAATTATTATTGAAAGATCGTGTAATATTACCGAAAACATCATCGATTGTATCAAGTATTGGCAGTAATTTAGATGAAATCAACAATCAACCGGAATTAACATCATTATCATCATTTAATAATAATAATAATAATAATATAAAAGAAGAAGAAATTACAAATAAATTCCGTGAATATCTACTATACGGTTCTTGTAAAGAAGCATTAGAATGGGCAATGAAGCATGGCCTATGGGGGCATGCATTATTTCTAGCTAGTAAATTAGATAAACGCACCTATGCTAATGTTCTAATGCGTTTTGCTAACGGTCTAACAATGAACGATCCCTTACAAACACTCTATCAGTTATTATCGGGAAAAGTACCAGCTGCCGTTACTGTAATTACAACAATTCATCAAATGATAATTTTTATAATAATTTAATTATTTTTTTAAGTGTGTTGCTGATGAGAAATGGGGCGATTGGCGGCCACATTTAGCAATGATCTTATCGAATTCAACACAACGTCCTGAATTAAATTGTAAATCTATAACAATATTAGGTGATACATTATTGAATCGTGGTAATTTATATGCTGCACAATTTTGTTATCTAATGGCTGAAGTTGGTTTTGGACGTTATAATAATCCTGATACTAAATTAGTTCTATTAGGGGCAAATCATCATGGACAACAATCGTTTAGAAGTTTTGCAACAAATGAAGCAATACATATGACTGAAATTTATGAATATGCTTGTAGTTTGAATGATGATCAATTCACACTACATGAATTTCAAGTAAATTACATTTGATTTACAGTAATTAGAGTCAGTGTCGGACTGGGCAATCGGGAAATTGCCCGATGGCCCAACAGATTTGTCTGTTGGGGGCCAACAGTACCGGATTATACAGTAAGTTGAGTAGGGCCCGAAGTCGATAGGGACCCATCAACATTCAAGTGAAATATTTTTTCCCACAATTTTGTTTAAGAATTGCACTATTTTCTTCGGTGTCTGAAAAATGTCAATCTTTAATCATCTTGTTTGTTTTTTGAGATAATAAAATGTGTAAACTAGCGTTAGAACGGCCGTTTTTCGATGCATCCATGGCCATTTTTTGCTCTGGATAATTTTGGCGAAATTCTGAATTGCAGAGTAAAATCTTGGGACA
>JAZBGW010000090.1:24797-37437 GCA_037464815.1 Mylabris variabilis
ATCAACAACAACAATTGTTAAATATTATGATGCACAAAGTAATATGTCGATAACAGCACAGGAATTTAATGTTAATTTTAATAAATTAAAATTAGAGAAAAATTCAAATAATAAAAAATATAAATATGATATAATAACTGATACAGTCGATGTATGGGCAAAGAAAAGTACGAAAAATGTTTTCACAAATATTAAAAATACATTATTTAAAAGTAATATACAAGAGAAAGATGTTGTCTATAAACCATTAGTTTTTGGTGGTACTTATCCGATTGATGCACCATTTAAAACTAATGATAATGATAATAATGAGAGAATTGATAAGAAATCTGATAAGAATCAGACAAGAGTACGCGAATATGGACCGGCAAAGACTTTCGATATTGATCGTCCGATTTAAGCTGTTTTATTCACTTTAGTCGTTGTTTAAAATAATTGTTGTTGTTGTTGTTGTTACTCGTTATTATTGTTGCTCTAGTGTTGTAACGTTTTATTGTGTGCAATTATATTTAGATTTATATAATAGAAAGCAAGCTTGAACTTGTAAAATTTTTATTTTTAAATAAAGTTACAGAATGAGTAATTTTGGATTTTTCAACAATCTTGTAAAAATAATACCCTAATACTTGATTTAGTTTGTTTAAAAAATTGGTCTTGTTTAAATTCTTTATATCCGCAGGACATACAACAACAACAACAACAACAACCTCAAATATTGTTGCCAAATCAACATAAATCAACCGCTTATAATGATGAATCTCTACAGCATGAAACAACAACAACAGCAACACCAACAAAGGGGGCAATCGGTGCAACAAAACCGAAAAGTGATGACAATTCCATTGAGAAATCATCGGGTAATGGTTGGTTCGGTGGTATTTTTAGTAAATTAACATTGAAGCCGAAGAATCAAATGAAATTACCGGATGATAAAAATCCAAGTGTAAGTTGAATTAAAGTCTGTATTATAGTTTTTTTTTTTTAAAAAAAAGGTTAATTTGAACGAAACTCCTAGTAGTTGGCGGGCAATTTGAATAATACTTTGAGGATTTTTAGGGGGGTCCCCAGAGTTCATTTTAACAAAAATAGAACGCCGTAGCTCGTTTGGAAGTCAGTCAAAAAACTACTTTTTTCGGCAGTGTCGAAATTTTTACCAATCATGTAAAAAGTCTTGAAATTATTAAAGGATCCTCGTAAAATTGTGTTTTTTTTTTGTTTTCGGCTACTGTATCCTGAAAAAATTGAGAATCATTTTTCTCGAACATCGATCGCGTAAAAAATTGTTATAACAGAATTTTCCAGTGTACTTCAAACACTTCTTCTTACTGTCGACATGTAAATTTTGTGCTAGGCCGTTAAGAACCAATAATTTTTACAAAAAAACAATTTATTGTGTTTTTGGTGACAAAATGTTTATTTTGAACGTGTAAAATTCTTCGGTTTCTCTACCAGGGGTTGAGAAGCACTAGTTATTCGCCTCTTCAATTCTTCTATTATTATCTTAGTGGGTACGAAAGCTTCGGATATCGGATTTGTTTATTTAACAGAAAACATACTGTCCGGTCGTTCTATCGAGGCGAAAGTCTTGGATGCACACTAGCAAAATTGGGACGGCAGGACTGCATTTATAATTATTTTGGAATAGCTTGTATATGACTATTTTTAAAAAAAATATTACAACATTTTTATAACTTTAACTTTCAAAATTAATATTACTAATTTACCCCATAGAATACTTGTTGTATAAATAACTAATAACTTTACCTTTCTTTCAATATTGAAAATTGAAACTTGTTAAATGGTTCATTTGTTGTTTGCTTACGGCGCCTATGGTTTGCACTTGAGGTTCAATGTTTCTTATTTGTTAATGCCTAGTAAAGAGACTCTCCTACTCCTTCTTAACACAAGCTGCGTCAATTTTCGCCTCTATAAAACGACCTGGCAGTAATTGACATTATTGGATACTTATAATCAAATAAATGTAGGAGATTAGTTTCAATGAAAGGTAGGGAATCAAAGAAAATTGTAAAATCCAGATGACCTCATAGACTCGAATAATAATAATAATAATAGTAATAATGAGGTAAAAAAGAGTTCAATAATTTCAACGCGCTATGGTTCCCCTCTTTAATGCAAAAAAAAACAGATAATAAATTATATGTAGGCATTTGTTTACATTTTGGGCACGTATGTATAAGTGTTTTTTTTTCTTAAATAAACAAACTGAATAGTTGTTATAACAGAATTTTCCAGTATATTTCAACCATTTCTTCTTACTGTCGACATGTAAATTTTGTGCTAGGCCGTTAAGGACCAATAATTTTTACAAAAAAACAATTTATTGTGTTTTTGGTGACAATATGTTTATTTTGAGCGTATAAAATTCTTCTGCGGACCAATATCGGTTTCTGTGCCAGGGATTGAGAAGCACTGGTTTATAGACGTTCATAAGAAACTAATGGGAGAGAACAATGACCGACACAGGGAGACGAGCGATTTTTGTGTTTCAATATTTCACTGTCAATCTCATCTTGTAACTTTTTTTTTGGGCGTAAAGAACAAATTTCAAAAATCTAAATTTTACGAACGTATTTTAACACTTTTGACGGGTGCACAAGGCTCCTGAACTTTGCTGCGTATTCGAAGGTTAGATTTGATTTCACCCATTTTCCAACGAAGTACGGGGTCCTGCTTTTGCTAAAGTGATGTCAAATCGCTCGCTATCTAATAGGAGTTTCATAGGAATTTACCACCTTTAAAAAAACACCCTGTATAGTAAAAAAAAACACAATGTATTGTAGATTGTTTGGGATCCGGAGAAGAAACGTTGGGTAAATACGGAAGAAGACAACGGCGATGGTGGCAATGAATTTAAACCACCACCGAAGATGTCTGAAATACAACCGAAAGTTTCACAACAACCACAATTAGTACAAACCACCAGTGCCATTCCACAACAACAACAACAACAACAACAACAGCCACTAACTGACAATAGTAATAGTGGTAAATCACCAATGCCACAACAACAGAATATGTTTAAATTGCAAAGAGGCCGAAGTATTTTATTTTTAAAAAGCTTTTTATAATTCATTGTGATTTTTTTAATTGTATTTTCTAGATTTAAAAAAATCATATATTGATGTTTTCAATCCGAATACAAAATCTGGAACACAACAATTAGCACCACCTGGTAGTATGCCAATACAAACAAATTCAACAATGAATTTCTTTATACCACAACCGGTAAATGATCCGAATGCACCGACTGATTTTCTGACACCATCACAACCGTTACAATACGATGAAAATTCACAGGTATATTTAAACAATAATTAAAACTATCAATGTACTTCTTTTCTATTTCACCTATATTCTGCAAATAGATCAAGAAAATTAACAAATCTTGAAGCTAAATTAGCCGAAAACAAATAATTGTAAGCAAATCTTTGTGATGCATGGTATGAATTGCATGATTACCACAATTTTTTTTTAATTAATCAATCATTAGATTTATATTTTAAAAAAAAAACAAATTTTAATTTGGTGGTGTTGCTTATATTTTTGTTTGTTATTATGGTTGCGGTAGATGTCTAGATGGAGTTCAACTAGCTCATTATCAAGGGAAGTTCAATCTTATACACAACGCAAATTTCATCCACGCCGATAAAAAGCTTCTTTTTTGTTGTTTTATATATAATTAAATGCTTATGCACTACTACTACTACACTATTCCATCATTTGTTTATTATTTTATTATCTGTGAGTATTGTTAATTTGTTTAGAATTTGATTAAAATTATTTTTCTTTTCAGCAACAACAATTAAATTAATTAATTAGAACTATATTTAAATTCCTAATGGGTAACTATATGAGGATATAATTGTGTGTATGTGGGGGGACAGGGGATTACACTATCATTTTAATTGTTTATTTTTGTTATTTTTTAAATTGATCCTGTGATCATCTATATACTTTATAATAATAATAGTTAATTTGTAGTGTTTGAATTGATAAAATTTTGAGAATTATTATAGAGGTAATAATTGAGAAATTTTTGTTTATAAATTTGAACATTGTAAGGGAATAATTAAAAACAACTCTGAAACTAGATCCGATTATATTTTTACAATGTCCCTTAAATTTTGCTTCCTTAAATTTGCCAACAATAATCACAAATAGTTGTTCCATGGGGAAGCTAGATGAAATTTATCAAATATAAAACGATAATTTACCTCTTAGTTGGTCATGTTTTTCGTTATGTAGTGTCGTAACGAGCAGAGTATGAACAAAGCTACGACTCCATATAACAAACTCACAGCTTATTACAAGGTAAATTACCGTGGTAGACCCATAGATAAAGTATATTTATGGATAGCGCTTCTCCCGAAATAGTGAGGCAATCATGGATAGGCAACTAAAATGTCTACCATTATCGATTTGTTATTATTACCGATGACGTTTTAATTCTAGCAAAAAAACACTAGATCTTTGATAGTACTATTAAAATATACAGATTGTCTCACCTCGCTTAGTACTCCCTAGCGTTTTTTGATTGTTTACGAAAATATCAAAACTAACCCTCGAGGTGTTGCAGGGTAACATCCAAAGAATATTTAAGTAATAAAACCACCGACGTAGAAAATTAGGGAAGGTGAGAAATCTAAATTCTTTTTTGGAGTTTTCACTAGATTGTTTTGTAGACCACACTGTTAGAATGTTCTGTGAAGCCTGCATATGATCATAACATTTTCATTTGTTTATATTTTACAGTTTTAAAAAAATGGTAGAAAAATTCTCATTGAGGTCGTCTATTGTTTTGGATTTTACTCTCTTTTACAAGGAAATATTTAATGTTTACTATTTGTCTAGAAATCACGTGTCTGTAGTAACTAGGTTGATTACAAAGTATTTCGTTTCATCCATTTAAAATTGTTTATAATGTGTATTGTTTTTTTGTCGTTAGAGATAAATTTATTCAATAGTTAAATGCAAAAAAACAATACAAATGATAAACATTTCAAGTTCATGAAACACACTCACTTTATAAACAAAACCAGCACACTTACTATCGACTCAACAGATGTGATTTCCAGGCAAATAGTAAATATTAAATAATTCCTTGTAAAAGAGAGTAAAACTCAAAACAATAGGCGACCTACCTCAATGCGGATACCACTTCTTTTCAATACTGTAAAATAATTAAGAAATGAAAATGTTATGATCATATGCAGGCTTCATAGAACATTCTAACATAGTGGTCTACAAAACAATTAGTGAAAATTTCAAATAAAAAAAATAAATAAATTTCCCACTTTCGCTAACTTGCTACGTCGGTGTTCTTAGTACTTATAAATATTCTTTTGATGTTACCCTGCAACACCTCGAGCGCTAGTTTTGATATATTCATAAACAACCAAAAAACGCTAGGACTACCAAGCGAGGTGAGACATCCTGTATATGTATTTTTGTTGATGAAATTGCAATTAGAAGAACTGGTCATCATTTAATTAATCTATAACTATAACCAACCTTATTTTTATAAATGTAGATAAAACCTTTAATTTTTTCGTCTGGGATATTTAATGTGTTGCCTAAATGGTTAGCATGCTAGGCGCTATAGTCCAAAATATAGGGACAGTGCTATTCATATACAGGTTGTTATTTTTTTAAAATGGTTCATTCTTATGAAAGTCTTACTAGCCGGCAAGCGATTTGAAAAATATTTCAAGGATTTGTAGGGGTGGGGGTGAGGCCTGGACACCATTTTAGCAAAATTAAAACCTCTTAGCTTATTTAGAAGTTGGTCAAAAAACCTTGGACAATGTCGCAATTTTTAAAAACTAGCAAAGTACGCAAAACGACTAAGAATGATATTCGTAGACCTTCCCAGCAGTGTTTTTTTCCTGTTTTCTCCATGAGAAAATATGAAATATTTCCACATGTTCCACAATAGAATGGAAAAAAAAAACGAAAAAAATCCCTTTTGGGAGGATCTACGAGTCATTCTTAGTTATTTTGCGTACTTTGCTCGTTTTTGTAAATTGTGACATTGTCCAAAACGATCGTTTTTTGACCAACTTTCAAATGAGCCACGAGGTTATAATTTTGCTAAAATGATCTCTAGACACCCTCCTATAAATCCTTAAAATATTTTTCAAATCTCTCTCCGACTACTAGGAGTTTCATAAGAATTAACCACTTCAAAAAAACATCCTGTATATCCTAGATCTACGGATACACCCAATTGGTCATGCCTTTGGTTACGTAGCGTCGTAACTTAGTTCAGCTGCTTGTTTTTCTAATTGACAAATCTCAAATCTGGTAAAGTATGAACCAAGTTACGCCTCCATATAACCAAAGCATGGCCAACTGTGAAATGAAATAGCGTTATACACCCTGTAGTGTGTACAACAGTATTTCACCGCGCAGTTGGCCATACCTTTCGTTACGTATCGTCGTAGCTTTATTCGGACTCTTGAAAAATACATTATGTATAATGAAATAATGATTGACATTACGATCCTTGTAACATAAATAACTATTTTTGGTTATTAATTGCTACATTGGTGGTTAATGATACTTCTTTTCTGAAAAACTGAAAAGTTACAGTTCTTGTGGGTTGTTTCCCGTTTCAGTTTCCAGTCATTTTTCAATTTTTTCATCAATATTAGAGTCTTAATAATTTTGTCTACCGTAAAAACTAGTGACGGACCGAAATAGGATTTACAGCCGAAACCGAAACTGAAACCTCGACCTCGGTTTCAGTTTCGGCCTAAACAGAAACCGAAACCAAAACTTATTTAGATATCTTTGAAATTTCTATTATATGCTGAAATCTAGTATATATTTTACGTGTTATATGGTTCATTCGTGTTAAAAAAAGTATGTAAGAAAAAAAAGCATCGGCACAATTGCGGCGGCTGGCGATCAAGAGGCACGAACTCACCCGAATGGCGAGCGACAATTCACGAACAATGAATTTCGGTGCGACCGACGTTTCGGCTGATTTTTGTCCGAAACCGAATCTTCGGTCGCTCACTGTTAAAAGCTCTTCTGTTATTCGACTGAGAATCGATTAGTTTTGTCCTTAGAGACTATTTGAACCGTGCTTTTACTTATTTTTAATTTACGTTAAAGCGAAAAATTACAAATTCGGACTCGATTTGAATGAATGGTAATGTGGAGAATGACGCTGATTGTACAACATTGATTTCTCAAGTCTTCCTCTCTGTATTTATCGCATTGTTCGGCAATTCTTCGCTATTGGAATATCGGTAATCGTGTGGCGGTGTTTGTTGAACGGAAGCCAGGCGGTGAACTTCACCCAATGCACCATTCCGTGAGTCCTTGCGTTAGGGGTTTTTGGCACCGCTCCATGGATCAATGCATTCGATTTACACAATCCATCACAACTATGCATTTTCAAAATCGATATTGCGCACACACAACCCGTAAGGTACCAGGAGCCGCATTAAATCTTTGAACAACTCAAACGCAAATCATATCCATCCACCTACACGTTTATTTTGTAATTTACATAGAACCCCACACATACACATACACATACAGGTGGAAGAGGACGACGATAGTGAAAGTGTCCCCCGACGAGGTTACCGTTTTTTCTGCTGTTGTTGTCGTTGTTGTTGTATTGTGGCCGACGGATCTGCAGCACTATTAGTTGGCACTAGGGTACCAGCAATAGCAGTAATTTTGAAGGCCGCACAGCCGATTCTCAGCGTGGCGCCGTATTATTAACGTAATTTTTATCAAACGTATAGAACGCAAAATTGTGATAAATGTGAAAAGTGCCCTTTTTCAACATCGATCAACATCCGACTGTATTGAATGTTTTTGTACGGCGCATCGTTTATGTGAAAATCCGGCCGAAAGCTACATGTGCGTTTACAGTGATGTAAGAGAATTATTCGTACATTACTCACGTGTCTCTCTCACTGTGTATGTGTGCGTAATATACATAGTTGTGTTCTTTTGCCACTATAATATCGCATGTGGTAGTTTGTATTGTTGCTGCCGGTCTTCAGGTTCAATTCAAAGAAACAACAACGAACTCGGACGGTTCATTAAAATGGTAAAACTGTAATCATGTAAGTATTATAATTTTATTATCTGTTGTTCTTCAACAACTTCAACATTCCCGAGTCGGTATTTTTAGAACACGACAAGAATATTCAAAGTATCATCATCCATAGAAACGATTTCGGCAATAATTAAATTGTCAAAAACCGAGCGTTATTTCGGGAAAATTGCAAAACGTCCAAATGATTTGAATAAAATCGCAATTACGGTCGGCCGTACATTTCTCAACACCCATATGGACATTTGACGCAATTTATGTACATCTATTGTCGTTTATTATAATTTCACCAACAGTTGTTACCTTTATAGCGCGTTATTTATACTATAAACAAATTCGTAATTCGACTTTTTATTTGTACAGACTCAATAAATTGTTAGGAAATCTTCTTATTCCTACGTAATTTTTTCGAAAAAAAATCGTTAAGGTTATTTGTTTATTTATTTATGTTTGAATATGCAAAAAACTCCGCCTTCTAATTCTCTACTCGTTTTTTAAATTAAAAGAAGAGAAGAACCATGATCATTATTCAATTATTATCGATCAAAGCATCATATTTAAATATTTATGAAGGAAAATATAATAAAAGAAGTGGTGACCTATTTTAAACGTTGGAAACATAAACAAATTGCACATCTTATTTATGAATTATTTCCACTTTTTAACTGCTGAAATTTGGCAATGTTAGATCTAACCACGATATGAACTCAATTAATTAACAACGATCGTGCAAATATTATCAATTCATTAGTGTGTTTAACGTAATTAAACAAATCAGGACCGAAATCGTTGAGAATTCGAATGAAAATCCACCACTTCTAACACCAATAAATCTAATCTAATTCACGACAATGGCTTTGTTCTTTCATTCAACAGTTTGTTGAAGAATTATCGTCGTCCGTATAAGGGTAGGTGAAATGAATCAGTTCCTCTGATATCGTACAACTTTACACAAAACCATAGTTAGAACCTACACTTGCTGTTCTAGTAGTGTTCTAAACATGAGTCAATTCATTTTGTATTTGTACAAGTGGGTAGATTTATAGAGGTATAACGATTGAATAGAGCAGTGTTCGTGACGGTTTTTGAAGACGAATAGATCAGACGTCTTTAAGGCAGGAAAAATCTTAGAATTGGATTCAGTCCGGTGAGAATCGAATTTTATTATACCGGATTATTCATATAAGCTCTTATAGCAACTCTTTTATTCGAAAAATGTTTCAGGGATTTGTGAGGTAGCTCCTGGAGAGCATTTTAGATAAATTAGAACCTCGTAGCTCATTTGTAAGTCGGTCAAAAAACGCTGGCTTCTATGTAGCGATTCTCAAAAACCAGCTGCACACTTAAAATGAGGATCCTCTTAACATTGATTTTTATTCGTTTTTCCTCAATCGTATTCTGGAATAGAGCGATATGTTTCGAAATTTTCTAGAATGCGATAAAGAAAAACGAAAAAAAACATTGTTAGGGGGCCATTCTTAGTGGTTTTAGCTCGTTTTTGAAAATTGCAACTTTGCCTAAAACGAGCGTTTTTAGACCGATTTTTCGATGAACTACGAGGTTCTAAGTCTGCTCAAATGATCTCCCCGTACCCCTACAAATCTGTGAAATATTTTTCAAATCGCTCGTCAAATAATGGGAGTTGCTGTTAGAACTAGAAACAGTTAAGTGGTCCACACGGTTTAATTCTTATGGTAACACTAATTACTCTAAAAAGATTCCAAGGATTTGTAGGGTAGTTTCTGGAGGATATTTTAGTCAAATTAGATCGCAGTAGCTTATTTGTAAGTTGGTCAAAAACGCTCGTTTCTATCAATATCGCGATTTTCAAAGACTAACTGCACACATAAAATCACTTTGGATTATTCGAGTATCCCCAATATTCATTTTTTTCGTTTTTCCTCATTTTATTCTGGAGTATGTGGAAATGTTTTGCATTTTTTTTTAGAATGCAATAGAGAGAAACGAAAAAAATCATAGTTAGGAGGGTCATTCTTAGCCGTTTTACGTGTTTAGCTCGTTTTTGAAAATTGCGACTTTGTCTAAAATGTGCGTTTTAGACCAATTTTTCTATGAGCTACGAGGTTCTAATTTTGCTAAAATGATCTCGTAGACACTCTCCTATAAATCCTTGAAATATTTTTCAAATCGTTTGTCAAATAATGGAAGTTGCTCTTAGAACTAGAAACAGTTAAATGGTCCACACGGTTTAATTCTTATGGTAACACCAATTACTCTAAAAAGATTTCAAGAATTTGTAGGGTAGTTTCTGGAGGATATTTTAGTCAAATTAGATCCCAGTAGCTTATTTGTAAGTTGGTCAAAAACGCTCATTTCTATCAATATCGCGATTTTCAAAGACTAACTGCACACATAAAACAACTTTGGACGATTCGAGTATCCCCAACATGCATTTTTTCGTTTTTCTTCATTGTATCCGGTAACAGGTGGAAATGTTTTGCTTTTTTTTCTAGAATACAATGGAGAAAAACGAGAACAGTCACTGTTCTGAGGATTATTCTGAATCCTTTTGTGTGTTTTTGAAAATTTCGACTTTGACCGAAACGAGTGCTTTTGACCCACTTCCCGATTATCTACGAGGTTCTAATTTTGCTAAAATGATTTAAAAGGGCTATCTTACAAATTCTCAAAATATTATTAGAATCGCTCGTCAAATAACGTGAGTCGCCATAAGAACACTAGGCTCTTAAGTGGTCCGCACGGTTTTGTGACAACTCCCATTACTCAAAAAATATTTCAAAGACTTGTAGGATAGTCCCTGGAGAACACTTTTTTTCTGTCCATGACGCGATTTTCAAAAACAAGCTGCACATTTAAAATAAGGATCCTCTCAACATTGATTTTTTTCGTTTTTTTCTGAATTGTAGGAATCTATTTTGGAACAGGTGGAAATGTTTCGCATTTTTTATAGAAAATAATACAGAAAAACGAAAAAAAATCGCTGTTAGGAGGGTTATTCTTAGCCGTTTAGCATGTTTAGCTCGTTTTTGAACTGCGCGACATTTTCAGAAACGGCGTTTTTTTGACCGATTTCTCGATGAGCTACGAGGTTCTATTTTTGTTAAGATTTTCTCCAAGTACTCGCTATAAGAACTAGGAAGTGGTCGACCGGTATAATTCTTATGACAACTCCCAATATTCGAAAAACATTTCAAGGATTTATAAAGTACTCCCTGGAGAACATTCTAGCAAAATTAAAGTCCCGTAGCTTATTTGTTAGAGTTGGTCAATAAACGCTCGTTTCCGACGATGTCGCAACTTTCAAAAACTAACTGCACACGTAAATCGATTTAGAATGACCCGAGGATCCTCTCAACATTCATTTCTTCTCGATTTTGTTCATTTTATGCTGGAAAAGGGGAGTGTTTCGTATCTTTTTGGAATGCAGTGGAGAAAAACGAAATAAGTCAATGTTGGGAGGGTCTTCGAGTCATTCTTGATCCCTTTGCGTGTTTAGCTCGTTTTTGAAAATTGCAACTTTGTCCGAAACGAGAGTTTTTTACCAACTTTCAAATGAGCTACAAAGTTCAAATTTGGCTAAAATGATCCCCAAGGACTACTCTACAAGTCTTTGAAATATTTTTCGAATCGTTCGTCAAATAATAAAAGTTTTTATAAGAACTTTATAGTTTTACGTGAATAACCCGGTATAAATAACGATAATTATGATGGATCTGGTTGTTTTTTTTTGGAATTTCGCAGAATATATCGTGAAATATCAACGACACCTGCTGATAATCATTATTGTTGATATTGCAGCAATAATAACAATAAATAATGCTATAACGTAAGGTGATTCGCTTTGAAATACTATTTCTGACCTAAAATCGTTTTGAATTTTGATTTAAATCAAAAAAAAAAATCGTTATGAATTCATCGAAGATGATGTAATTTGTTAGAACGAAAAAGTAACTTTTCACCAAATGTATAACTTTCACTAATCCATCAAAGATCGGTGACTGTAGGTGTTTGGGGAAGATGCATTCCGGCCTCGATTATTTGCCCGAAAAAGTGATCATTTTTAATCATCGATTTCTCGTTTTTTTTTTTAAGGTATTCGTTGAATTGGGCGTTTTAAGGTGCATCCGAAGGAGTTTGCCGTTTTGGAAAATTTTCATTAAATTCCAAAGTGCAGCGGAAAATTTCGTAGTATGTCAAAAATTTTGCCATCATAAAAAATCGCACAGCAGCTTGTTTGAAAGCTTATTTATGAATGGAAATCAGATGGTTAGCGAAAAATCCAATTGGGTGAAAAAAATTAGAAAATTTCCTTGAATTTTTTTCAATTACATTTTTAATTTTCCCAGCTGTTGTATAATTTTTTTACCTTTAAAATTGTAGACATGGCGTGATAGGAAAAATTTTGACATGCTCTGACATTTTCCTCTGCACTTTGGAACTTGTTGAAAATTTTCTAAATTGGAAAACTCCTTCAGAAACGCCCAATTCAAGGCTAATTATAGCGTTTGATCATCTCAGTAAACAAGCGAGAAATCGATGATTAAAAATTGTCACTTTTTC